>JAHZMV010002727.1:0-16578 GCA_027743765.1 Coecobrya sp. COE2 | reverse complement strand
TAAATACATCCCTGTAATCAGATCCAGTAGGCTTGAAATCAGGGCGTTTCAAACTCGTACAACACCCCATATTCCAGCAGTGCCTTCTCTACACTACAACAAATACTATCCTATTGATATATCATGATATATAGAAACGGCAGTAATCTGCAAAACTAATGCAGACATATAAAAGTAGACGCATATTAATTTTCTTGTTTCACTTTTTTGCACAAAAGGAAGAACCCAATTTTCAAGGAAATCAAATAATAGTAAACAAGTAGGTTCTTATAACACGGCAAAAGCAGCAATTGAGGTTTGAGATTACAATCTAGCGTTATCTCAAGGGAGATCTCTGACTCATTTAGAAGATGCACGAAAGGTAATAAGAACGTGTAAACCGAAATGCACTTTGCAAATATGCACCATTCTCGTGTAAATGATCTGTTTGTTTAGCACATTGATGCGATGCGATACGTACTTCATTTATTATACCTACTCACTTTTATAATTCAACAGCTTCACTTCACTATCAACAAGTGAAGGTGCTCTACAGAAGAGGAGAGGACACGAAGTAGACTGATGGATGCTGTACAGTGATGAGATGATCCAAGATCTAATACACTAGCTTCAAAGCTATTTTAAAGATGAAAGGATACATCGTATACAAAAGTAATACAAACTTGAGAAAATAAATAAAAATATGGTGCTCTCATCAGTCTCATCCTCCTCATAAAGAAGTTATTGTATAAAGTAACCTTATACAATTTTGCATTACGTTTTCATTATTATTATTACATATTACGCGCAACGCAGACCGTCTATTCATTGTGGTTATAGAGCAAGGTATAAATAAATAGTTTGCTGCATTATGTGGATTTTTTGGCAGAAGGGATCCGTAATACATTTTTTCAACGAACTTGATGCACATTTTCTTATTAGAGTCTCGAGTGCCGACCGACACATGGCCACGTGTGAAAGGTAATGTTGCAAAGCATAATATTATATATAGTGCTGCATTGTAATTTGCAGTACTATAATATGCAATGAAATGAAACTAAAAGGGTTCCTCCACCAACGTTATATTATAAGAAGGCTCAAGAACGAGGATTTGGATGTTGATGGAGACCGCAAAAAATTGCAATGCAAAACAAAATTCATACTTATTATGTACATGAATGCATACGCCATGTATGAATATAATATGCAATCATAGTATCTTCTTCATTTTTATACATGTCAAGTCATCTTCACCATAAATCGTAGTATTTTTTAAAGGCACATGTCGATAGACACATATTATAGGATTACAAAGTATTGCATACAACGGTAGCAATGCACACATAAAAGAACCGCAATACCAAGACATCTTCATGACTCGTATACATTTAAAGTGTAATATCGGATGAGGTCAACGTTATATTATATCTGAAGTCCCTTTTTATATAATACAGTTTCCATACTTGCATCAAGACGAACCAAATAAGGTCCCCCAAACAAGGATTGATCATTGTTGCTCCGACGTTGCGACGCTCTGCATCTAGCTGAGCTGTATCACTTTCTTCCAGCTTACTTTTCCTTCTTCATTCTTCCCTGTCACTTTACAATTCGTAATAAAAATTTATTACAGTTTTTTAAACTCTGTGGACTACTTCTCTTCGAAATGTAGTGCATTCTTAAAATCTACTGAGATTTTATTTATTTGTTCGTTGTGTGAAATTGTGGCAATTGTTGTATGAATAAGCATAATTTGATGCAAAAATAAGAATTTTATAAAATACTTTGAAATGGCCTGATTACTATTTCGGGATACATAATCAGAACATCAAAAATTGGGCAATCCAATCCTGGAAAATATAAAAAAAGTTCATCTTGGTTATTGTTCATCAACACTACTGACAGTTTTATATCCTGTGCTTTTATTGATTATGACTGGGAAATTTTTATAAGTTGGATTTACGGATATCTTTGCGGAGGTAAGTTTCAAATTAAAAAATTCTAGTCTTATGTTCATTAAGAATCTTAATTTAAGATGCAATGATGCATAAATAAATAGCATGAATTTGTTACGGGTTTTGTCTGGATGTCTCTGATTGCCCACTTGCTCATACGAGCCCATTACATGAGTCAAGAGATTAAATTTTTTGCCTTTTACTTTAGGGAATATATTCCTTTGAAGTGTTTTATAAAACACCAAAAACGTCATTTGAAGTTGCTAATTTAATCAAACATTTTCCTGTTTCTCCTTGAGTTCTGAGAGATTCATAGTAATTACTAACTACAAACCATAGGAAGATTTACAGTTTTAATTATATAACACTATCAATTTTGTCAGTTTAGGTGTCCTTGCATATAAATATTTTTGCAAAGAAAAAGGAAACTGATACAAAAATTAAATTGTCAAAGTGTGTAACATGGCGCTAAAGCACACATTATCATTAAAATGAAGGAAACTACAAAAGTTTTGAGACCGCAACCTTCAAAAGGTGTATAAAATGTGTCGGGCCAATCCCATATTACGTAATGACAGGTAACTGTGTTTTCATGTTTTTCGTTACTTTATATTTGAAAGAAGCTCTGTTAGAAATTAATTGTCCCATCAGAAAAGGTTATATAAATTATGTTTTTGCTGCACTACAGGATTATATTAATGATGAGGTTTTCAAATAATTTGCATATTGATGTGGAAAATGCAAAATATAAAAAAATCAGCTAAATGCATATTCCTTACGAATTGACAAATGGCACTTTACTGCAATTTCTTACATAGGTGGAGAGGTAAATGTAAATAAAACGTGTGCGCCATCCTCCGTCCTAGAAAAAAAAGGCCGATCTGAAATGTGACATTGTCCTACAATGTTCATAATTGCAATGCTTAATCAAAAACTTTAGTTTTCATTCATTGCCAGAAACACATTTCTCACGCATTGACGTATGTAGCTCTATATTATGTAAATATAGTTGAACCGATGTTTCAGCTAATAAAATATACTCAACTCGAAACATTTTCTTCATTGTTCTTACCTTTAATGAAAAGATAACCGTGTAGTCCTTTATGAAATTATGAAATTTGTTTTACGGAAGGTATTATTTCTTAAACGTCTGTTTCACATGCTCAGATATATGTTTAAGATTACCATGTTATTAAAAGCTGGAAAAATGAGACTGATTATAATGTTTGAAAAGCATAAGGATTTAAAAAAATTATATTTCCCTTTATAAGTTTTAAATCCACAGTTCACCAAACACGGTAATATACTCTCTCTCCTGTGAAAATCTTTATATTAACAAGAGCTAAATATCAAGGAAAAATTTGACACTGCTGCAGGAATACTATTTCTGTCCCTATGCAATTTAGAAAATGCAAGAAAAATAAGACTGTGTGATGTGCGATAAACTGATTTTCACTGACCATATCTCCCACACACGAACGTATACCGAACACGATCAGATTGCATCCGGTCACGGGTTAGTTGCATGATCAATGCATCATAGTCATCATCACATACACTGCGGGGTGTCTCAATTCACTACCTCGACAGCCACCTTATATTACGATTGTTATTTAAAAAGCCTTCCTAGTTAAAAATTTTGATGCATGAAAATAATATCATTTCATTTTCCCCTCTTCCACTCACCTTTCTATTAACAGTATTTCTTTCTATGTCCCGTCCCGTGAACGTACAAATATGTAAGTATCTTCCTCAATCGCCAATTGTCAAATCGTTTCACTGCATTTTAATTACGCTTTCAAACCATTTTCTGCCAGATTATTTTTAAATAACGATGACGTTAATGTTGAGACAGGCCTATAGATGTAAAATTTTAAAATGTACGCTGAAAGTCAATACCTTGTTGGTAGTTTGGCAGTTGTCATTTTCTGAAGAATCTTCAGAAAATTCTGATAAGGTAAAGAATCTACATGCATAATAGGCGCAGTTTTAAGAATAAATTTTATATAAACATTTGCACCTTAAAATTCGCCACGTCAGTATGGATGTGAGGGAAGTTACATTATTTGTAAGAGAGCTTAATTTAAGTACCAACTCATGATTCACGATGACTAACAAAACAAGGATATCTTAATCCTTCTATTCAATTTAGACAAAATACATACTAACCAAAACACCAAAAGCTTTTAACTTTTGAACGGAGAAAAACAATCCGCTATTTTTTGCCAATTCAGGAAATTTCAGGGGGTAATATTTCAGCGATTATTTTGTACAGGAAGTGATAATACCTACAACTTATAATAAAACATAAATAAATAGAAAGAGGAAAGTGCAGGTAAACTAGACAATATTTATCTTTTAAAGGAAATTTCTTATACAGATAGAAAGGATTTCGTTAAGATAAATATTTTGTTGTCTCTAACCATATTGTAAATTGAGATTTTGTCTCTTTACGTATTTCAACAAAATGAGGTTTTCAGGGTAAGTCTGCCCGCTTTGGTTAAGTGTCAGCACTTCAGCAGCTATTTTGGCAAATAGAAAACAACTCATGGAAATTCCTTAATGGAAAAAAATAAAACGAGGAACTGACGTTCGCAAATTTACAACTTAGATAAACGACATTTTTGCATACTATAATATTTTTCAAAAATCCTTTAAAATACCTGAAGTCTGTACTGAATACCGAAAGATCTCACTTCTCAAATACACCTTACTACAGTAGTGATGATATTCTCTCTAGTTTGCCTTGTAATTTTTTTGCCAGGCAATTCAACAACATTCTTTTTTCTATTGTCAAATTCCAAACTGTTATCGTCATATCTCTCAGTTATCCTTTTTTTATCAAAATGTCTTTATTTTGATAGGATGCTACTTACAGATAATGGCAAATAAGGCATTATGTCACCGTCAACCGTACGAATAACTGTGCGTGTGTGTGTTCCTGTTGAAAAGATATGATATGACGATGGATATTGGTTACATGATTACGCAAATTGACATTGTGGTGACATACAAAAACGATTATCTTAAAAAAACAAGTAAAAAATTACTTTTTCGCCTTTTAAGAATGAATTCTTATTGAAACGCGTTTACTCCTGCTAAACTATAATGCTCATGAGTCGACTCTGCTCACGTTCGTCACTTTGAAATTAAATTTATTGAGTTGCTGTGTTTTTGTTTGTTTAATTCATAGACACCATAACCATTCATTGGCATTTGACATTTTTGCTTGTTCGTTCGTGGCCCGATTAGACATATAGAATGCACCGGTTATTATATAGGTATACAAAGCTGTAGTAATCAATGCCCCAATTCCATTGTTTTTGCAGGGTTTTCGCTTCGGTAGATGATACTATGATGCATTATATAAATAGAGAGTTCTGAACAATTGATGCAGACACCGATGATTACCAAGTTATCAAAATAAATCAAGCGTATTGAATTCGTTTAGTTACATCAGACCTATAGGCACATCATTTTCTACCGTTGTGTGGTCAATTAACAATAATTAATATTGGAAAGCTTAATTATATCCAATTAGGGTGTCAGTGTATTTTTGATCGATTGCACCCTCTCCGCGAGTATTTCTTAAAACATAGGACTTCTGTACGTTGTCCGTAGGCTTTGCCATCTTGATTGAATTTTCATTTATATGACCATACAAAGAAGTAGCTTCTGCTGCAATATTTCTGAAAATAGCTCTCTGCAGTGCAGTTTGTGTACGTCATATTTAATGTGCTGGCGGAGGTGGATGCATTATTCAGCGGGGGTTGTCATGATTGAGTGAAAGACAAAAGATTTTTCAGAGTGTAAATATGCAATGCAGTAATAACCGCACAATAAATATACTTTTTTGTTCTGCTGACCAGCTAAACATAATTACTTTTTGCATTAATTAAGCTTTGATTATTATTCAGTACCTTATGCACACAAATATGCACTGTACGCAATCGAGACACCTTCGCAATTTTCATATTTGAAGTTAAAGATGGATCTTTTTTACAAATTTATTTTACAAAATTCTCAGAAAATGTGAATTAAGTTTACTGCTTCTGCCGCCAAAATGCATTAAATGATGAGAGGATGATCATGATTGTAAATGCATTTGGATACTGCCACTCCACTCGTCTTTGTTTGTGATTGCTGAATCACTTTGTTTGCCGATCATATTATTACCTCTATTCAAAGATTCGTTGTGAAACCTACAAACAAGCCTGTGTGCCTGTGTGAGTGAGTGACAGGCATCTATTGAAAATACTCAAAATATGCATATAAATAGGTGTATTTGTGTAAGGATGCAATAAATAAAAAATAAGTACACATCTCATCAAGTGTGACTATGCAAATATCAAAATAACAAAAATAATTTCAAAATGCATATCTTATAAAACTACTTATTTCTCTAAAAAAACGTACACATTCAATTCAACCCTCGTCGTTATAATCAAATCACTCGAATATATAAGTATAAAAGTAAATGGCAAATATAAAGCTTTATTGGAAATCAATCCTAAGTTTATTGAATAGATGATATGATGATGACGGTTGACGGCAAATAAAGAAAATGAAAAATAAGGTGCATGTGTATTGTAGAGTAAGCAAATCACAGGCAACATCATTCAATAAAATCATATTAGTGTATACTTGTGCACATAAAATTTTCAGATTTTTGTAGGCATACCACTGTATTTTCCATTCAAAACGTCTTTTTTAAACGAACTCATATTTTGAAAATTAAAGAGTTTATAAGAAAAGAGTGTATTCTAAGTAATGCATTCGGCTGTGGTAATAAAATGATGTCGATGACCATGATGATGATGGTAATCATGTAATGACGGTCGTAACTGTAAATTACATGATCGCTCTTTGTGTAGTAATCGCTAACCTCTCCCTTATTATCATTTCATAAAAAGTCACAGGAGGAGACTCATCTTCTTCCATTCCTTCCATGTCTGCAATTCTTCTTTGAAATAACGTAAATAGTTTTCGTGCTAAACAGTATGCCAATCCAATGATAGATTATAGTACTTGGTATTTATGCGTTAACTTAATAAGAACTGACATTAACTAAGTGTGATGTTCTAATGCACTTAAACTTTTAAGTTTACACAAAGAAGCGCAAATGCATAAAGTGCCATTATTTTTTAAAAGAGAACTATTCATTTTTTCAATTGTTTCAAAATTTTTATGCTCTATAATTATTTTACCGTGTTGTGTCGGCGATATATCTATAGACTATAGAGTTTAGGTTTAGTTTGGCTATTGTGGCCATTTAGCATTTAACTTTAATAGAAGTCATCATTTGGTGTTTTTGGGGGATATTTAGTATGTAGGTAGATAATATAATATGTTATAATCCGTGTGATGATGCTGATAGGATGTATAGCTTAAAAATTTGTTGTTGACACCCTGTCATTTTACCTGAATTTTATGACTTTTCTTCTGTGAAAGATGAGTCGAGATGTGGAGTTTTCCTCACGAACAAATGGGGAATCCTGATCCGAGTGACGAGTAGTTTCATCATCATATCGTTTAATGCACCAGCTTGCTCGAACATAAACTTAAGAATTAGGCTGTTAAAATACCACCCAACCACATTTTTGTCTGTTGAAGCAGTACTGACAATGCTAGCAATGCACTCTGCAACCTGAAATAAAAGTGTTTGATTTGAATTTTATCCTTTTCGTAATGCGAATGTTTTAACCAAAGTTATGCTGTCATTAATAATAAAATCGATACAGATCTCAATTGAAGACGTGAGTAGTCAATATTTTTCATTATCTACAAGATTCACGGTAGTAGAATGGTAGTTGGGGTTGAGTGGGACGGTAAACTCATTTCGTCAACAATGGAGGAAGAAAAAAGTGTGCAAAAATTATAATTTTTATTTAAAATCTTGCAATCAGGTCATAATATTTTGAACAGGTATGAATTTATAGGGAAATAAAACGCGGGCAGTGGAATAAATGCCATAAATGGCATCATCAAAAAGATGGGGAAAGAGATTGGGTGTTATATAGGTGTTATGAAAACATTTCAAAAGGGTAATTTATATTCAGTGATTCATAGCTTTTTAATTGTAATAAAATATGCAAATGTTTTGAAATACTTTTAAAAAATAAGGAACGCACAACGCATGCTTCCGTTCACCAGCTTCTTGGAGTCACCTTAACTAATGATCAGGACAAACACACAATCTCATTAATGTTTGGGAGTTTGAATTGTTGATTCGTTGCAGTAGTATGTATAGTTATTTTTTATGCGGAATTGTTATGCATATCTGACAAGAAAATTCCTAAACATTTTGTGCTTTTTGTTCTAATGGCTTATTTAACATGTCCGAAAGGATGAAGAAACAAATATGTTACCGGTCTACGAGCACTTCTACCGCTAAATTGTAAATAGAAATAGATCTAATAACAGCCAATATGAAAAAAATACAACGGATTGACAAATGTCAAAACTCAAAAAAGCTCCTATATATCCTTCCGCCACGTTTTCAATCATTAAATTGTTTGATTAATGAACTACTTATATAATTTCAGTGAACTGATTAACCCCAGCAGAGTGCACTAGTTTTCATGTCATTTGTTTAATGAGCTTGTCAAGCAAGATATGCTCAACGAGAAGGTATTCGTTGGTTTTGCACCGTGCCTGTAAGTTGTTCATTGTTAACTACTTTGTTTTTATCTGACTACTAGTGCTAATTATCATAAGATTTTAGCAGAAACGACTACTTATATATGAGGGAGTGTTTGAGAAATGGAGTAGAAAACCTTTTGAATTCATATAACATGTTATGTGGGTAGTTGAGTTGACGAGACACCAGAAACCTAATATGGATATTAAAGGAAAACTTTGTCAGTTTGTGACCAGTTGAAAATTAGAACTTACTGAATTATTTGACCTTTAAAAACGCTTTATGACATTTTTTTAATTGACCTTGGCTCGACTTAATTAAAACCTTCACTGAAGTACGTTCTGATAGCGTAGGTGGGGCGTATTGAGAATTCAATTGTTCTTTTGATAGATGGGAGATCTATGAAAGCAGAAATCAACTCCATAATTCGCAAATAATTAATTTGAAAGATAAAGATAATATCTAAATTGAAATTGCAAACTATAATTTAACTGTGCACTATGCACCTATTAACCTTAAACATCGGTCAAGTAAGTAATGTACTAACACCTTAATAAATCAATCAATGGTAAAAAAGACAAGCCCTGCTGCTGAAATGTCATGTACACATACAAAACAAACTATGATAACACCACATAAAACGATCAATTTTAACATTATCTTAAATTAATATCTAAGCTCAGTTGGGACCACATCAGAAACCAAACTAATTGAAATACATCTGCATATCAATTTACATGATAATCTATTGTCATAATAGGAAATTATTTACAAACTACCATTTATAAGCAAAATTATCACACTGTTTCGTACACGATGTAAATATTTTCTGTTAACCAATCATATCATTCATCTCTTCTCTGGACTGGTTTGTAAACATACTGAGATATTACCAATTAAAATAATCATCTTTATTAACTGGTTATTAACTTATTGCTTATCTCATTGCGCCATTCCATTAAAAGACGCCTGCGTATTTATTTGCAAACAGTAACCTATCGTATCAAACTATTTACCCCTTTCAGGTAACTAACTTGACGACTGGCTGTCGTACTGTTCATTTATATAATAGCGAGATCTTTTGCTCTTTGTTGACCATTGTTTGCTGTTATTGATGCAATAATCATTATAAAATAAATATTGCAAGTTATAAGTGCATCTCCATCAACATTGCCATTATTACCGTCATGATCATCACGCCACATACCTATGTAAATACCTACGCATCTTTGTATTGTATTGATGATGAATGGACGATTTGCAATTCCATATTTTTTATTACATTTCTTCTTCTTCATCTTTAATATAAAACAACCCAACAACGCACGCACGCAATAATAATACCAATGCTCACGTTAATTCAATAAGAATTAGGTAACCACATCGTCATCATCATCATTCCATTCATATGTGTAAGCACATTTATAATAACCTTTCAAAGAGCAACGAGTCCACTCGTGTACTTTGTACACTTGTGTGTAGTGTGTCTACCTATATATCATAACCTCCTCCTCTTTCAAATTTTTCACTTTATTTACAAAAAAATGAAGATGATTTACAGTTTGGATTATAATGAAAATAACGTCTACATTGTAGTCAAAGTGGGATAGTAGGAGCATATATTATACTCACACTATATCAAAAAGACAAAGATGACCATCATCATCTTCTTCTTCGCAAAATCTAGATACCTATATTGAAGAACGTTTTGGTAAAATCAACCCAAAAATTACATTATTATTATTACATTTTACGAAATTCCAACTATATTTTTTGGCTTGCTTGACCGTCTCATATCTCCTGTCTGTTTAGTTGACTGACTGCTGCTGCTGAAGACGAACAAGAAGATGGTACATATATAGATTTTGATGGTGTTATTATTACATAAGATGTTATATATATATAAACTGCTGAGGTTAGTGCTGGCTAGCAGTTATTTGCAGTTGACTGTTGACCTACAAAATCATGATCATCATGTGAGTATGCAATTCTCTCTTTCTCTCTCTCTCTCACCCAGTGAGTCAGTCACACATTTTTGAGTTTATCATATTATCAAACATGATTTTTAAAGACACACACATGTGAACTGAGCACACGTTTTGGAGGAGCTGCGTGTATTTTAAATCGTTGATAATATGCTCTGTCTATTAAACTAAAAGTGAAGCCAGTTGCAGGCGCAATGTAATGAGTATAAAACGTTGTGCACTATTATCTCCGTCTCTCTCTCTCTAAAATATGTTTCATGAAAGAATAAAATTGAGACTGTTTACACGTAGTATATGTTACTGTGCACATGGTATGCAAGGGCTTGTTTGTAATCTAACTTGCTTTACAACAAGAACCGTTACTTTTCGTATATTCCTCTTCGTAGCAGAGTTACGTGATGATGATAATGGTATATGTGTGATGATGATACTACTGAACCATATTATTAGTTAACCAGAAAGTTATATATTGCGTAAAGGGTTACATGAAAAGTCATCAGATCACTTTCATCCTCTTTTATTCCACTCATCATCCTCGCCATCTCCATCATTTTCATTTATAATCAAACTAGAACTAGTGATGATGATGGTAGTAGCAGCAGCAGTTGTTGGCAGTGATAATGTTGCTTCTTGGGTAAGGCTAAGGCTTCTTCATTCAAATTAGGTACCCTATATTATTACCTATTCATTGTTTTGCGTGTACTTTTGAACTGCCTTGATTTTTCAGTTGGGTAAAATAAAGCGCTTCTTCTTGTCGTGTCAACATTCTATTTGACTGATTTTAGCATTGTATCTTGCACGGTAACATGTTCAACTTGTTTTAACCACACAAAAAAACGATTGTCATATCCTTGCCGAAGGGCTGATATCTGTGTAGTGCACTTGTTTTCATGATGTTTGCATTGTAGTAGCCACTCCATTAATAATAATGCGTGGACTATGAGGATGATGACGGTGTCATTTTTGCTTCTTGCACGTTTGACATTTGCTTTTATTTTGGACTTCATAGCAAAATTGACTTGTTGGACAAAGCGCATTAGATACACACTCATGATGTCCGATAAGATGAACTGAATACCGGCTTTGTAAGGATAATTGTTTGGGAATAAGTGAGGGGAAATGGGCAGGACGGAACATCACAATGCATAATTTACATAGTAGGGTCGTCTCTATTTGCGGTTTTATTCAATTTAAGTTTGATAATTTCTTATCCTAAGCTTAAAGTACCTGATAAGTTATATAACAGAGAGACTTGTCTCTTGAGTTCTGTAATTCAATGGTTACCTAACTCATGATACGCTTTAATGTTAACGCAATTCAAAAACGGATACACACACGATTTTTATACTCTTGGTGGTTTTATAATTTAAAAATAAACTAAGTTTGTATACACTTCGTGAAACTAAAGTTGTTTGAGATTGAGTGTGTAGGTAATTTGCTAGAAGGCATTTTTCTTTTTGTATAACAAACTTTAACATAGACAGATATAGCAGGTAACGAGCAAAGTTTATATTTTTGTTTATTACCAGTGTCAGCTCGCATGAAATTTGGGAGCTCATCTTCATTAGACGAGGCTCGAGAAGGCGCTTTTGAAAAATTAAGGGCTGCACCAGTCCACACTTTATCTTTAGATACCATAAAATAACTAACAATATTCGCACGTACCATAAATATATTACATGAGATGATGACGAACGCATGCATTCAATTTCGCCTAATATACCCAAGTTTATTAAGCGTGACACGGATATGTCAGTTTTGTCATTATGAATTCAAGAAGCTACACAAAATAATGACAGGGTTATGACTTTTGTTGAACATCTTTCAGTAGTTGGAAATATGTATGTGATGAGAATAGCGACCATATGCATGTGTATAACAAACTAGCTGAAAATTTTAAGTTGCATTATATTCTGTGCCTCTAATAGGATAAATATGAGAAAAATAATGAACGACCAAAATTTTTAAGTGTGTTCTTGCTGTTGGTGTTGCAATTCTGGCAAAAATCAAATTGCCAGCAGTGGTAATTTTTATACCAATGAGAAAATGAGTAATCAGAGAAGGATGATGAGATTACCTAGCATCATTGTCTTGTTACATTTTGTTAACTTGATCACAAACAATTTGCTGATTTTACAAATTTACATCAAGACAATACCCAATAACTTTGATAAAATTGGGAAATTGGAGATTTTGAATACACAGCCAATTCTGAACGAATTCCAATTTTTTTTACTTTAAATCCGTCCAAGTCGAAGAAGGACCAATCAAACTGAAATCTATGGAATTCTGATCATTTTACTTAGCCACATTCCTTATAATACTCCCAGAATTCTGATATTGCATAAAGGTCACAGTCGAGCCGTAGATCACTTCCGCAAACTAGCAGATTGGCCGAACAATAACAAGCTCATCAGAACTAGATTATTTCATTAAGGAAGCACAATGGAACCAATCTTCTGCCTTATGAAGTGATGAAGCCCTTGAAATGATTTATACATTTTCGTTTCAAGACTCCCTTCATCATTCATTATCACACCGCGTGCGCAAATTACTTTATGTCGTATTTTATCGCACTATAATTTATTCATCTTACGTACAAAGTTACCTGTATTGCTTATTGAACACTGCATTGCGTAGCCAATTTGCAATATTTGAAAAAAATATTCAATCGTTGTAATTTTCTACTGATAATGCCATTTATTGCTACGTATTATATGTCATTGGAGGAATCAAGGGCACATAAAAACTCATCATCATCGTTAGCATATTTCTTTGTTGCATAATATGACTTCTCCAATTTTTTGTCCATAAAGAATGTCCCCATTGATTGATCATGATGAGTGCAGGCATGCAAATAATAATGCAATGTTGTTTCGTTTAGTAAAGCCATAAATTCCGATCTTGAGAGTAGTTTGGGGGCAAAAAGGAATGATAAGATGTTTATGGAATATTGTTTGGATTTTTTACCCTCATGATGAGATCGTTGAACAGAGGTGAAGATGAGGAATCGAATCAATGCACTTGATCATCATCACCCACCGCACTTTAATTCATCTATATGTTATTTTTCATGTTGCACTGCACTTTCATACATATTTTGCATGACACAAACTATCATCATCATAGCTTGATTGAAGGTCATCATTTGTATACCAAAGAGGGACATTGTCAAAAATCTTACCACTTTCATGGGATTACATAAATTTTTGGTACATTTGCGATTTATTGCTCTACCTACTGATTATACATTCTTTCTGCATGCAGCTGCTTTTTTTCATTAATTACATTATCAAACATTTTAACTCATTTATTTTACGACTCTGTGCTTGATTGAAAGGTAGTGAAGAATAGTAATTTCGAAGGAAGTACACAAACTATATACTTAAACAAATAACAGTTCACAGGGAAATGTGAAAATAATCTCCTTTGTCATCTCATCTCAATGTTTCATTTAGAAATGCAATTTGTACACTTCATTTCATTATACTTGTCAGCCTCTAAATGGTGGCATCCTCCTCCTCTAAATTCTTCATCATTACCACCGGCAGCATAGCCATTAAAATATTAACATTGACATTTCGCATTAACGTCCACAAATACAAGAAGCAACAGACAGATAACATGATTGGATCGCTTTTTTGTTGTTTTACAACCAGAGATGCAGAGATGCAACAAGGCAAAAAGTATAACAACTTTTTTTGTGTGCATTTGTGCATGGCTAACGCTAGCCAAAGATGGTAAGATGATGATACTGGTGATAAGTAATGATGTTATTTCTTCCGTCAATGACATTGATGATGGTACCCATTGTTCAATTAAATGAATTACATTTTTTGTAATGGTGTACGTACACAACCTACAAATCAAAACCAAGTTACTCATCTTCCTTAAAAATGACGATTGAATGAAATAAGCTCATTTTATTGTCTATTGAACCTCTGCCAATAATAGTAGGTTATTATATTATATTATAGCTATTGGATTCCAGTCACATTTGTACTTGACAATCAATATTATGAACAGAGCTGCCCTTGTCATGTCTTCTGTGTGGCACTTGTTTGAGTTTGACCGAATATCCCNGTAGGTTATTATATTATATTATAGCTATTGGATTCCAGTCACATTTGTACTTGACAATCAATATTATGAACAGAGCTGCCCTTGTCATGTCTTCTGTGTGGCACTTGTTTGAGTTTGACCGAATATCCCGTCCTATTTTGTATTCATGTGTCAACAACAACGAAAAAAACGAATTAAAATATTTTTTTCTTAATTTGTCAGTTGGATTTGTCCATAAATGGGTATACAATGTTGGATTGATTATTATTAATACTCAAGATTAATTGAAATTCATGACAGGGTTAATACACAGCACATGGGCTGCATGTCCTCTTAAGACAGTTGTCGAAATTAACAATACAAAATTTAATTTTCATTTGAATTGAAGCGTCTAATACCGCATGCCGTGTCTTCAACAAACCTTATTTAATCAATTCATTTTTTACACATTAACATCACGTTAATCAGAAGCATCATCTTCGGCATCCTTTCCGAATTAAAAACAATGTAGGTAGTTTGAAACTAGTAAAAAATCAATAACTGAAATAATGCGTTACCTATAAGAGCCAATAGAGTTTTGCAGAGATGCAATTTGTAAATTTTTTTTAGCTTTACCAATGCCATTGAGAACAGCTATATCACCGATCCCATCATCATCTTTTCTTAGAGCGTTTATTTTTATTGGATACATTTTTTTCTTCGTTCACAGCACAAGTAATCTAATTTAGAATCAGCTTTTACAAATTATAAGGTCACAGGTTGACCGTAAATTTTTGCGCGTACAACAGCAACCAACTTTTTATTATGTCCTATGCATTATTGTTTCAGTACACGTAAAACGTGAATGAAATGCAGAAGACGAGTAAAAAGAGAAATGCAATGTATATTAGCAGGAATGCTTGTACCTATTTCACCTTCACCGTTTTATATTATAGTTTTTTTTGCGACATGCCAAAAAACCTGCTGTATATTTTATAGGCATCCCTGTAGGTGCACATAGTATGTATCCCTTTATATTTCTATACATGCCTTTTGCACGCCTGCTGCAGTTAAACTTGCAAAAGTACAAGATAAGATGAAACATCTAACCTAAGGTATCATCTTCATCCTAGTCACTGTCATGCGATACACTTCTCATATAATTTTTATTGCCTTTTATATTGCCATTATGATTCCCATTATTGCTGTTATATAATAGGCTAGGCAAACTGTTTCATTTGTTGTCGTAAAATAGTGCTAAGGTAAGATGGTGAGCAGCAGAGTGCGTGTGCGTGCAGTACGCTTTTAAATGAATGATGATGATTCGTTATAGACAAATTTTTGTCAAACAATAATAATTGTAACTTCTGACCTTCTCCTTCAGCTTATTGTTGCTCTTCTTTTAAACGCTACTTGGCGTATTGTTAACTGATATAAAAATAAGACGAAGTCTAATTATTATAACTTTCTGTTATCATTGAGCTGATTTTAATGGGATACCCCACGCAGACATTTGTGTATAAAACAACAAGTTGTATACTTTGGTGTAGGGAGTAACAGGGAATTAAAATGGTTTTCATTAAACGGTTGGAGGTTTAATAAGAAATTGGCATGGGGTGCAAAAGTTGATGATGTTTATTTATGGATACTTTTTAGGAGTTAATAAAACAGCAAGCTATGTATACGCTCGTTATATCATCCTTCTAATTTTTTAACAGGACAAAACTATTCTTCCTTAGATTTATGAAGGCTCTGGTTATAGTCTATTCATTAAATTCTATGGTTTGCTACATTCACTCGGGTCTTTAGATCGGTTTCTCTAAAATTCTTCCTAGTCACATATATTTGATCAATGTGAGGCGAATTTACCCTAGTTTCTTATCACTGTTTTTAAAAACTTCGGGGACGTACATTTAGAACGTAACGCAAAAAAATGATTTTTTGAGACCCCCCACCCCCCCTTGTCACGCTTTTTTAACAT
>JAHZMV010002726.1:0-16177 GCA_027743765.1 Coecobrya sp. COE2 | reverse complement strand
CATCCAGCTTTACAGACGCCTTTGCCTTAGCTATAATTCCATTAGCGTAGTATTTGAACAGTTACTCTCTGCGGGTTGTTCCTGCTTCTTTTGGGTATATCTCTTATGCATTTGTGTTGTTATTAATGCACACGGTATACTGGATCCGTTTACTTATTGGTTGACTACAGTAAGTATGATAATTATCGGAAATTCGGGGATTGTTGGAATTATGGTTATCTCGGCATTTGTACATTCTTCTGCAGAATTTACAACAAGGTTACAGGTATACGGATACATTCGGTGTACAACAGCAGATACATGCTCATTGAGGACAAATGCACGGATATTTTGGCGAGAGGCACGTTCTCTTTCGCCTTTCAATATTCCTTACAAACCGTTTTTCGATATTGGTCGGCAGTTTCCAATGGATTATCTTCATAATTTGGTAGAGAAAATTTATGAGGTGAACTTTTTTTTCTTTTAAAAACTTATTTTTTCTCCAAGAATTCTTATAATTCAAATACGATTGGAGTTATACATAATATAATTTCAGACAAGAATGAGTTGCTGCTGCAGTTCAGTTCAGAAAAGGGAAACTGCACGAAATGAGGCCTTGTTAATGGTAGCATTGAATGTAGCTTATGTAAGACGGAATTAAATTTGTAATTTCCAAAGTTTTAAAGTATATTTTCTCCATCGTCATATACAAAGAAAATATAACGTATATTCAGAAGGAGTATTTAGTTTCGCGTGAGAGGTTTTTCTATACCTAGCAAATATGTACATATACCTATGTACGTATGTTTCATTATTCATTATGCATTGCGAATATACGACATATTTCCTTTTTTGCTTGACACAATAATGTTGATTTATTTATTCCTTTTCGACGATTAGAAAACTGCACCTATTATCAAGTTAACTATGGATAAGTGCAAATAGTAAAGGAATAATGTTCGTACATAATTTGATTAAAACCATAAATGTAAAAAAATTATGATGTTTTTAATTCAAAACATAAAACAAAAGCATTTGATCTTCTCATTTGGAACAGTAACCTTTGTGTTTGCCTAGTCGGATCCTTTTACGAAGTATTACTAATTTTCATAATTTCGGTTTGCCTAGGCCGTGTTTTACCAAATTTTTGTTTATAAAAATTACCTCAAGCATCAAGTTAATTATGAGCTAGTTAATTATACAATCACATATGCATTAATTATCTATATCAAATTGTGGGAATATTCCTTTGTTTATTCGTTATCAAAACATCTCCCTATGTCAAAAAATCCCATTTTTTATATCTAAAATATTGTAACACTGAATTTCATAAAAAATAGATAACAAATACTGTAAAGTATACCAGGAATATACATATTTCCACTAAAATGTACTTTCTAGAATGAATGGAAATATTGCTCATAATATATAAATTATTAATTTAAAGCAAGTTAAATGTTGATGGGCTACGGTCACATGACATAATATACTTATTATTACATAATGTACTTATAATTTTTGGCACAATTTAATTAAAACACTCAATGTCTCAATTCATGTAAATTTTCACTTCTTAATTTACTTTATAAAAGGGAATTGCATAAATCCATTGCTATTGATGGAGATTTCTTAAAAAGATTTCGGTAATCCTCCGAATAAACCAGGTCATGTTTATATCTAAAAAATGTGTCACGCAAATAAAAAGTAATTGTATTCTGACGCTACATAAATTTAGGTAAAGATTTAAGCTGTAATTTAAACCACTTTTTAGAAACTGACCTTTGCATTACACGAGCCGCCACATTTTTAAGTTCAGTACAATCCTCTAGTCCGCTTGTGAAGCAAAATAGGCGAAAAGCTTTCTCAGCATCTCGCCAATTTTCCTGATTCCACATGAGAATTCTTGTAATTTCCATCTTCAGTGGATCAATAGAATACTTTTCCGAAGCCTCAAGCAACTCCATCGCGATTTCAAAGTCTTGCTCCGGTTCATTCAAATCCGAATGGTACAAATAAGCCAGTAGAGATTTCACTCCGATTTCGCTCATATCCCTTAATCTTAAGACATTGTATTTCCCTTCCTGGAAATTCTCATTTTGCAGCATTGCTTCAAAAACGGGACTGTGACCTATGAAATATTACGAACAAAATTTGACGGAATGTTAGTTTAAGACTTAAACTTGAGTTGTGTTTGCTTACTTGTCAGTAGTTCCTTGTGACAGGTATATTCACTTCCGTTGGCGGCTATGATGAGAAAATCCGTACAAATTGTCTCCTGCCACAAACTTTCCATGAGTGACTCAACTTCACTTTTAACCGGGCGTGAGCATCGAATAATATCCATTCCATCGTTACAGAATTGGTTTGACGACGAATCATTAACCTCTGTAGAGAGCAGAATTTCGATCTCCAGGTTTGTGCTAATTTCTTCTGAGAATAATGCCTTATTCCAAACTGCAGATGGTAGTTTAAAAAACGTATGTTCCAAAAGCACAGTTCCCTCCAGATTATTCACATTTGGAACAATGTCTGAAAATATTTGATACTTAAAATTAATCCCACATGAAATTTACAAACCGTGAAGAAACAAAATTTTAATTATAATTATGAACGCAAGATTCTTGTTTACCAACTGAACACATTTCGATTTCGGAGTTATGGAAACGCCAACACAAATCTGTTGAAGGCCAGTAAGATAGTCCGGAGAGTGACACGTGGAATACTGCGGTGGGCCATTTGACTTGGCTAAGAATCTCACGCAAAGCTGGTCCGTAGATTTTCATTTTCACTGCAAGCCTTCCACTAATTCCTGGACGGTGTGGGACTTCTTCAAACTTCACAATTAAATTTGGAGAATTTCTAGAATATAAAATTATTTGTGTTATATATTAGTAAATCAGTTTTGTAAGATGTTGCAAAAATATTGAAGTGTATCTCCACAACTTTTGTTCGTATAGTTTAATATAAAAACTTGCCTAAAGTCAGGTTTTGGAGATGCAACCCAAGACCTCAATAAAGTACACAGCTTCAGTGAGGCGTCCTCAGAATTTCTTGGATAAATTCGGTCTGTTGTTAACAAAGCGGTTGCTGATGCGCACTTCCCGTTCCGGGTTGTCCTGACGCCATCAAAAATTAAGCTGGATTGTTTTAAAAGGTAAATACTACCGCTCATGCTGATCAGGAAAGGGAAGGAAATGATATAATTTAGTTGATTTAAAAATATTTGAAGTTAGTATAATTGACTCAAAAAGTTCTTTACGACAATATACTTTAACGCGTACTAATTTTTAATCTAATATCACGTGCGGGAAGTTTCTGATAGTATAATGAATATTGTATATTTAAGATTTTGGCAATATTTACTCGTACACATGCCATATGCTGTGGAGCAGTTTGCAATTCTAAACGTACGCCCTATTTAGAAATAATTTTTTTGCAAAGTACTGTCGGTGTAAGAGAGCTCATCCCATAGTATTTGCTTACATTTTGTTATAATACATATACCGCAATGTAGTCCAAAAATCTGCATCAGCTTACGTTATGATATTGTATGCATTTGATCCAGTGGGTTCTGATGTATTCCGCTTCACTGATTTTTATTCACATATTCAAAGCTAACAAAACTGAGTTAAATATAGTGAGTACTACACAATAGTAGCTCATTATGTTATGCTTGGCAAAGCTGTGGAATAATTCGATGAAAAAAGGGAAACTGTACGAAATGAGGCCTCCTAAGTTGTAGCTTAGGTTGTTGATGCTGTAAAACTAAATAAAATTATACATATTAAAGGCCAAGTTTTACAGTATATCTTTTATTAAATGATAATTTGTAAAGGAAATATAACATATATGCATGAGAAGGTAAGGCATATTCAGTTTCGAATGGGAAATGCAAACTATTATGAACGTAGAAAATACGTGTAGATATAAATATTTAATTTTGCATTGTGCATAATGCCATGTGTTCCCCTTTTTTGTTTAAAACAATAATTTTAGTCACAATTTCAATATGGTAAATAAAAAAAGTTTGTTCTTAGTTAGATTAAGGTTACAAATGTTTAAAACCTCGATGAAATGTAATACTAAATATTCCAAATACCTCTAGCCGCTTTCCCGATTTACAACATTGAACATTCTAAATTTTCTGCCTTCTTGTTAAACATGTTATTTGTACATTCAATGACTCATTTACGAGTTCCTAGCCTAACATGTAATATTTGCAGTTGCTATACAAATAAGTTGGCTTTCTCCCCACTTTTTAATTATCCACATTCAAACTTATGCATCAACGAACAGTGAAAACTTCTAGCAATAAACTTATTCATTACAAAATGAGATCACGTCCAGAATAATGGGAATATTCCAGTGTTCCTTCATTATTTAAAACAATTATGTATATTACGCAAAGGCACCAAGTTACAGACTATGTTTAAAAAATTGCACTATGTTTATTTTTAATTGGTTTCATAAATGCAGAGAATAAATCACTAAAGTGATACTAGCCTAATAAATGATACAATTTTTGTATCAAATTCAAAATTTACAATCCAATATGTATGATGAGTAAACTTCACGCTTATAATAGCGCATTACATAAATCCATAGCAATAAATGGAGACTTTTTAAACAGGTTTTTGTATTCCTCGAATTTCACCAGGTCCTTCTTGTGTCTACAGAGAAATTAAAATAGGTATTTTTTTATTAAAAATTAAACAATCACACCGTCCAACAATAACTTAATTTGTTTAAATATGCAAGTCTTACATTTTTAGGACACGAACTGCCGCATTTTTTAATTCTGTACAATCTTCTAACCCACTTGTGAAACAAAAGAGACGACATGCTTTATCAAGATCACCGCCCCAGTTTCCTTCCTTCCGAATAATGATCCTCATCATTGCCGCTTTAAGACGATCAATAGAATATTTTTCAGATGCCTGCAAAAGCTCCAGTGCTATGTCAAAATCTTGCTCAGCTTCATTCACATTCAGGTGATATAAATATGCCAAGAGTGATTTTACTCCGGTTCCACTCATGTCGTCCATTTTAATAATCTTAGTTTTCCCCTCTTCAAAATTTTCACTCTCCAACATCACCCGAAATACGGGACTGTTTCCTACCAGAAAATGAAAATAGAATTTAATTAATGATAGAGCGAAAGCTTAAGTAAAATTCTTTCCCTTAAGCTTACTTGCTAAAATTAATTTGTGGCAGGGATGTTCAGTTCCGTTTGCTGCTATTATAACAACATCAGTTTGGAATTTGTCGTTGAGCAAAGTTTCCATAAATGTTTGCAACTCATGTTGTATTGCATCGCGAGAGTATACACTAACAAAATAGGCACCATCAGTGACCGGACGCAGTATCCTTATTTCGGCAGAAAGCAGAATTACCATTTCCAGGTTGGTCGTCGTTCCATCCGAGAATAGTGATTGGTTCCAAAGTTCGGATGGCAGTTTGGGAAAAGTGTGTTCCAAAACTACAGAATCACCCAATAGAGTTCGACGGGGAACAATATCTGAAATTAAAAAAAAATTAGAAAATTTACTCCTTAATCTGAAGTGTAAATTTCTATTAAGGTCAGTTGCATAGTACTGGTTACCTGGTGAGCAGAGTTCGAATTCATCTTGTTGATGAAAAATACACAAATCATTAGACGCTTGACGCTGTAGATTTTTCATCCTCACATTAAATGTTGCCGAATTTACATCCAACCGACTAACAATTTTATCTAAACCGGTCCCATCGATTGTTAACCTCACATTTGGCTTTCCATCATGATCAAACCGACCGCATTCTAACTCTGTCAATGTAACCTTGAAAGTTGTGGCTTTACTAAAAATTAAAATCATAGAATTCAATACAAATAATCTAATATAAGTAGCGATTAAAATATAAATTATTTTCGTTTTGTTTCAATTGGACATATAATTCAAATGTATTACTTTGATATAGCTTTTGGATCATCAATCAAAGCCCTCAATGAGGTACAAAGTTTCATTGACGCGTCCGAGGGATCAAGTGAGAAAATTTGTTCCGGTGTAATTATCCCACTTGCAGATGTGGACTTCCCATTTTGGCCAACACAAATTCTGCCGAATTTTACAATTACTTTATGGAACAAATATACTCCACCAGCCATTTTACTACAACTGAAAATGTTTCCAAGATTTTATCAATACACCAAGTTGTGCAATATCAATTACTATTTCTAATACACCCAATACAGGCAATGCTAACCGGAAGCCGTAACCAACTGTTAACTATAGGTTTGGCGTATGAGTCAATTCGAAAATATGTATCACTGATTTAGCGAGATATATTTTATGGTTTGATTTTTACAAATTGGCAAGTGAAATCATAATTATTTATTTCTTGAAACTTTACCAATTCAGCTATGGGAAAGTTGAAGGAATTTATATTCCAAAACTGATCGTGTTGCTCATACAAGTATACTATAACAAAATAACAAGTTGAAGAAAGAAAGAATGTGTTTTGTGCGTTTGAGATTATACTTTTCTTATACATACATTGAATTGGTTCGTTCACAATTCATTCCAGAACTGCTTATGTACTACACGTATGCTGAAAGCGATGAAATTCGCGGCAAATGAGTTTTTATAATATATAATTTTCTCCGAGATCGTGCATTGTATATTACAGAAGCAATATGCAAGAGTAATGGACGGGGTATGCAGTAGCGAGTAAAAAAATAGGCAAGATCAACGCATTTCTAAACTTCGGTCAAATGCATCTACACTTTGTACGCAATAAATGCAGCGCGGTATGCATATGATATGCAATATTTATAACTTCTTCTAATTTTACCTAGATATAAACAAATATTGCATATTTAAATGAAATACAATTTTTCTTATATGACGACAGTTTCTTGTGAAAAATATTGATTCAGGTTTATTATACCCGATGTGTGTTAATATTATTAACTTTCATTGTTCCTGCCTCTGCATGTGTACATATCTCGAAAATAATATTACTTCTAATTATATTGAATACGACTTGTACATATATACTTTAATTTTAAATTCTACAATGATAAATTAGAAAAAAACATTTAAATAACCATGACTCTACAGGCTATATCCGATAAACTATATTAACACATGTATGTAAATATTTATATTCTCGTATTTTAGAGACCATGTTGGGTGATATCGCGGTTGGGATTCAAATTTAACTAATTATTCTATATTTACCATTTCGTTTTCATTCCATCAAAGCGATAGAATACTTTAAAATCATGTTTGTTAAACATAATATAATTTAGAAGCTTTATCGGTAAATTAGCAAATAGGCTGGGGGGGGGGATGGTTGGCAACCCCGGGTTGCACAAGAAGGTCCAATATAAGAATACTAATACTATTTCTTGAGTATCCGTACGAGTTATATTGAAAGATTGTAATATACAATGATATGTCACTTTCTATCATCAATGTAATGACTAAAATGCGATTAAATATACACAAAAATAATAATTTAAACAACAATATCATATTAATTGTTCCAGCACACAATTTAATGTGGATCACCGCTGACGGATAAACAAATATACAGATATTTGTGGCTTTGGAATACGCTATACATGTATCATGTATGAAATTTTAATTGGCTTACACGTATCTCTTAATAATGAGGTCACTCGCTTGTAGATTCGTAACACAATTCCTAAAAATAAAGGAGCGCATTCGACAAGATAGCAGCAAACTGATACTAGATGCCCATACAATAAAACCAAAAATATAGTTACAATATTTCCTTTGATATTTGGAGGTTGTATATTGTAGATTTCAATTTGGGAATAAATTCTTTGGTCTCACAGATAAATCTTAACGTCCAGTTCCATATACCGGACACTACCAATCCCTGAATCCTTTTCATTACATTTGGATGTACAGATTCCAGTCACTCAAACCCAATTGAAATATTGACATAGTTTTCATTCCCAACATATACTTGTGCCGTAGAGTTTACACGAAATAATATAGCTGCATATTGTTAGCGTTATATTTTGGTAGTAAAATCGATGATCTTTTACCAGCTTTTAGATGCCCATACCAATGAGTATAATGTGGATGTGTCAATAATATCCATAATCTCCACCTCCCTCAATTTAACCTCCTTCAAACAAAATGTTGTCCATTATGTGTGATTTCTTAATGTATCCCAAAAAAGGCACGCGTTTCTGGGTGAATGGAACAATGGGAAATCAAATTTATTATTGTAAAAATTGTGTTGTCATGAACATTTTATTATGCATTTACTCTACATAAAACATGGGTTTCCTTGTGTTGAGTTATACGATCTTTCCCATCCGCTTACATACGCATTGGTCACCGAACAGCACTCTTTCATATGTACCAATGTACCATAATGCTGATTAACTATGCATGTAATTGGAAACGAAATATTATTTGTACATTTGTTTCCTGCATAATATACGTACATAGGTATAACTCGCGGCATGGTAATGAATGTATACATTTGATCTGAAAGGTTTGCCCTATCTATTAGTAATGCTATTTGGTGTACTCGTACGGAGAAAAATAAAGGAGATTTTTAGTGGGGTCATAATAGTGGCAAGGATTCTTTGTTTTGTATGCTCCAGTATAAGTAAGCTACTTGTAAACAATCCACTCTGATGCAATGGAGTTGAATGCCAGCATATCAAAAGTAGATTAAATTTTTGCAGATTTTTTCCAGAACTTTCGACATTCCATAATTAACAAACTTTTATCAGTGTCATGTATATAAGCACAAAATGCTTATCGACTAAACAAACACAATCTCACACCCAGGCGCCATTCTTTCTGTATATTGCAAATACATGCCTACTTGAAATAAATTGCTTTGAAATTGCTTCAGTCGTTGTTTATACTGCTATTGGAGTTGTATTAATATTTCTTCGCGATTTCGATAATTAATTAAAATAGCTAGAAAATTGTGTGAAATCTGAAGGAGTACAGATAACAAAGTAGGTAATACAATACTTTACAATTCTGTACAATACTTTATTTTAATATTCCTTTATTTTAATGTTATAAATGACAAATTAAAAAACTTATTATTAGAAACGCTTGCCATCAATGGAAAATCCATCGTTCGAGGATATCCTATCCTCTCCCTTTTGTTGGAAGTCTTCAACGCTCTGTCGTTTCTTTAGTGCTATGCATAATCATATCAAAGAAAAATCAGAAGAAACTATAGTAAGTTTCAAGAAGCAAACTGATTTTGACTGGTGTAGAAACAATATGTGGCAGCCGGCAGAAACCTGGGAACATATTCTAGGTGAACGTCACTTCAAACTTTTGACAACTTGGAAGACGGGTAAAATAAGTAAACCTGTTATTGTAAAGAATACTTCTGTCGTTGATCTACTTCGTACAATAAGGAACAAATACGAGCACAGCTCTCAATTCACTGATGAAGAGAAGGAAGAGCTCAATTGGTTTCGAATGGCACAAGGGGTTTTGGAGTTGGATGACCATAAGTTTGCCACATATTGGACCAATAGATTTCCCAGTCTTGTACCATTTCTCTGGGATAAATTTAAACAGTTTGCTCATTGTCCCACATTGAAATTTTTTTATCCCTTGGAGGTTTATCGTTACAATGTATCAGACTCACCGATAGATATAACCACTTTCCCTAAATATTTACACCTTGCGTTGCAAGACCAAATGGAAAAAGGTATTAGGGAATGTAATATTTAATTATCACAACATGAATGTACATATTTGAGTACATAATGTTTGGTTTTTATGAACAGGCTTCCTGTTGGACAGATATTGTTCTAATAAAATGGAATGGAATATGGAGATAAGAACCGTTGAAGCGGCTTTTCTATCAAGAATACTGGATGGAAGTTCCCTAATGCACCTTGAGATTTCAGAGGACACCCTTTCATTAAACTGGAACGAGGGAGGAGAGGGAACTAGGACTTTATCATATCAATATTCTATTCCGGATAAGATCAAATATGGTCCGCGATTTAAGGGAAAATTAATTTTTGTTAATAGGTTAGTCGATATACATGCCGGTTTAGTTGGCACCCTTAGTAAATCGACTGTCCTTGGCTACAAAATAGTTATGCTAGTACGTAGGGATAAACTTATTAGCAACACTGAATAGGCCAAAATAACCGAACTGCGTAGAAAAATTAGTAATGATGCTGGGGTTCATTTTATTAAAACGCCAGTGCAATGGGGTGATCTGCCACAGTCAATATGTAGAAATATTGTCAACGAAGGAAAAGTTAATCTTCAAAACAACGAAATCAATTTAAAATATATTTTACCGTTAGACCACAAAATGCGTGACAAAATTCTTAGAAGTCTTGAAGGAGACTTACTAAACAAATTGTTGCAAGTAGATGTTCCCAAATTACTAGGGAAACATCAACTACCTACTCCTTCAGAAATTTATTTAGAGAGGAGAATTTCGCAACGAATTATTCTACAAACAAAACATATACGACAAGCATTAACCATTGCTGATATATTCTTATTCTCGAACATTAGCCTACACGACCTCCAAAACAGTTTCTATATTTGTTCATTGTTTAGCACTGAAGAAGGTATAGATTTAGTAGTAAAATTTTGGGAAAATTCAGACTTTAAGATAATATACTTGGAAAGACCAGACAATGGTGACGATGAACATGAAGTTGCGAAAGTACAAGATATTTCATATTATAATGACAAAAACAAACATTATATTTATCATCTAGGAGGTGATGAATTTGAATGGCTGAAGAGTAATATCGTCGATACAGAAAAATCTAGCAATATTTTCACAAATTTTGTTAAAAACAAAAACATGAAAGAGGACTTGTTCTTGAGCAATTTAGAAAATCAGAAAAAGTCCAGGCGGTTTGTTTTTATAGCCGATAAACCCGGAATGGGCAAGTCACAATTACTAGTAAACTTGGCCAACAAAATTGCCATGAAATTTGCAGGTAGATTAGTTTTATATTTCACCATGAGTGAGTTCATGAATAAGCTCAAAATAAATGGTAAAGAACTTGATTCCACTGAGGTTCAAATCACTGATATAATTTCCACGATATTGAGCGAAACTTGTGGAAACAAATTCGAAGAAAATTATGTAAGCATTCTCTTACAGAATGAATCCGTTCAACTTGATATTATGTTTGATGGAATGGATGAAATTGATTCAAAGTCAAGGCCTTTTGCACTTGAAGTTTTAAAAGTTATTGAAAATAATTTACTGTCTGTTCGAGTGTGGGTTACCGCAAGGGACCACATGCTTAATGATGTTAGGAAGAAACTTCACTGGTTAGTCTTTTCATTAGAGCCTTTCTCGGAAAACGATCAGATAGATTTCTTGGAACAGCATTGGTCAAATTATTGGCAGAAATATAAAAATGCGACAAAGGAACCAAGTTCTGAAAGTTTAAGAAATTTCGCAAAATTGTGTATACAAATTCCCTTGTCGACTGAAGAAACAGAAATTGCTGGCATTCCGTTACAATGTAAAATGATTGCTGTAATTAACGAAGAAAAGATTTTATCTGCTGACTTTTCAGTGACTGGAAATACTACTTGCACATTAGTTGACTTGTATGCCAAAATGATAGAAAGACAACTTTTGACTATGTTTTCAATTGAAACGACCTCTCGCATGGTCAATTTATGGCGTGAGGATACCGAGCGCTGTCATATATATTTTGCATNTAATGTGCAAGTAGTATTTCCAGTCACTGAAAAGTCAGCAGATAAAATCTTTTCTTCGTTAATTACAGCAATCATTTTACATTGTAACGGAATGCCAGCAATTTCTGTTTCTTCAGTCGACAAGGGAATTTGTATACACAATTTTGCGAAATTTCTTAAACTTTCAGAACTTGGTTCCTTTGTCGCATTTTTATATTTCTGCCAATAATTTGACCAATGCTGTTCCAAGAAATCTATCTGATCGTTTTCCGATATATTTGAAAAATGCTTCAAAAATCGAATTCTGTTATTTGAAAGCAGTGTTCAAGAACTAAATGAATCGATTTTGAAGCTAGGAATAATACGAAATGTTGAACCACTAAATTTTATTCATAGAACCATTGCAGAGTACTTTCTGGCCCTATTTGTATATCAGGTATTAATTGGAAAGTACGGTCACATTTCCAGTGACGATAAAGATTTTCAAGATATCCTATGGGATGAAATATTAGCCACTACTTTAGCTGGTGGGAAAGTATCATTAGTTGATTCATTTTCTCAAGAATTTAAATTTCCCACGTTTTGCCATTTTCTAAACGCAATGCTGGAAAGAAAATCAATGATTTCGCCTGAATTTGATACATTGTTCAAAGTATCAATGCATGCAAACATTCAGCTGATAAATAAAATTTCACCAATTTATTGTGTCGCCAATAAGATGAAGTTTACTAACCTGTATAGTTTATTTGTAAGGTCTGACGAGCAAATTTCAAATTTGTTTTATGCTGCCGTCATATGCAAAGATTACAAATTCATTAAATATGTCATTGACAAAAATATAGGTTACGGCACTAAAAATTTACATTTACTACAGTGCAAAAATGAGGATAAGGACGGTTTAGTTCATACCGTTATTAAGGGTATCAAAATGGACTTTATGTGGGACGCAGGAAATGTCTTGAAAGAATTTCTTTCGTATATTGTTAGGGTAGATAATGGTCTACTTGAGCAAAAGAACATAAATGGGAGAACCCCCTTGTTATATTTAGTAGAAATCTGTTTACGGGCTGGCCAGGTTGGCAGTCGTGTTTATGTAGATTATGATCAATGGGATGATGCATTTGATTCAGATCAAGACAACGATTACGATCTAGATGACTATTATGGTCACCAACACGAAAGCGACTATGATGACCAACAGCAATATGACGACTATGACGACCATCAACAAGACGATGACTATGACGACTATCAACAATATGATGACTATGACGACCATCAACAAGACGATGACTATGATGACCATCAACAAGACGATGACTATGACGACCATCAGCAAGACGATGACTATGACGACCATCAACAATATGATGATTATGACGACCATCAACAATATGATGATTATGACGACCATCAGCAAGACGATGATTATGACGACCATCAGCAAGACGATGACTATGACGACCATCAACAAGACGATGACTTTGATGACCATCAACAAGACAATGACTATGACGACCATCAGCAAGACGATGACTATGACGACCATCAACAATATGATGACTATGACGACCATCAACAATATAATGATTATGACGACCATCAGCAAGACGATGACTATGACGACCATCAGCAAGACGACGATTATGACGACCAACAACAATATGATGACTATGACGACCATCAACAATATGATGACTATGACGATCATCAACAACACGATGACTACGAGGACCATGAAGAAGATATTTATGATGACGGTCGAGACGACAATATCGACGATCAACGACAGTTAAGTCTCGCGCTACTTGAATATATTAAGCGGGAACAAATTGAACAAACTAGACTTGAAAACTTGTCGAAGTTAGTTGCGTATTTTGTAAAAGAATTAAGTGCAAGTGTTTCATCTGTTGACAATGACGGTAACTCAGTTTTACACATTCGAGAAAATATAGTCAGTAAACATTCATTTATAGAAAATCGTTTTTCTATCAAAATGTATCAAGAACTTTTGCCATTATTTCTGGATTCCGGTTCCACAAAGATCAATTCTACTAATTTATACGGTCAAACTCCTCTACATACCTGGATAGAGTACTCAAGGAAGGAGTACTTAAAAGATTTACCTGAGCTACTTGAAATATTTAAAGAAAATAAGGCAGATTTTAATATTAAAGATAATGCCGGAAATACCGTTCTTCACACATCAATTAATTATGGTATTGATATGACCTTTATAAAAGATCTAATTACCAATGGGGCAGACGTAAACATTTCCAATGCCAAAGGTCAATGTTCTCTTCATTTGGCTGTTGAATCAAAGAATATGGAGCTAGTCGAAATTTTGATCAATGAATTCAATCCGGATTTAGATGCTGTTGATGATGAGCAAAAATCGGTTCTGCATTATGAAACAAGCTGTAATATTAAAGAGTTTTTAGAAAATAAAGTAAAGAGTAGCAGCGGATTTAACAATAATTTAAAGAAAGAATGACGATATTTATGTTACTAGTATTTACTTACATTACTAACTATTTTCACCATTAAATTTATAATTATAAAATAGATTCTTATATAAAATGAACATAAAAATACGAGTCGACTAATTTATGTAATTGATACCTTATTATTTTGACACAACGTTTGTAAACTCTCAATTATTTTATTATATATGTATTTTATATTTTATATAAGTATAAGTGTACATGAAATAGCTAAATTATTTATTTAACCGACGAATATGAAAGAGTAAACTGGTTTTTGTTGTTCTATTTAGTTATTCGATGTGGTATGTTGTCATTGAAAATAATCAAATTATCCACAATATGATTAAAATTCAGACTATCAAGATGTCCTTCATTGGTTATTAAATCTTCGCCATTTATAAAGTCAACGCTTTTATTTGCACATAAAATTTAAAATTACCCAAAATTTAAGTGTTATTGCGTTTTTTAATTTTTAAGATATGGATACAATTGCGTATTTTGATGACTTTCTCTTATGGTGCATGCTGTTGCTGGAAGTAAAATATTCCGTACTCAGTGAGTACTACTCACTTACAGAGTAAAATAATCACAAGTGGAATTCATGCTCTGATGCAAGCATAAATGCTTAAATTTGACTTAATTGAGCACTTTTGTGTTTTATATCATTCTGCGGTTTACATAATAGTGTTCCTAAATACTATACATACATACCAACATTCAGGTGAATATATTCAGTACAAATAAAGAAAGTGTACATTTACGTCAAACATAAGAAATCTTGTTGGCAGTGGATTTTGAACTACCAATGTTAGTCGTGTTTTTGTCAATGATCTGAAATAAGAGAAGTACATGAACCTACAGCACAATTGTAATGATAGATCACTATTGCTTTGTATGCATTATGATTGCAGGACAAGGACTTGTAAATAAAATTCATAATTGCTTTCAAAGTTTACCAAATAAAACAAACTACATCCATTAAATCATACATACCCGGTGTTGATTGTACCTAGGCACTATATATATGTATGTATGTATGTATGTAGTAGTTAATTAACGTGAATATTTTATTGGAAAATTTCAATGTAGACGTCCCATATACTGAATATAGAAAATGCTAACACCTACAAACTGTGCATAGAATTATGGAATACGAATTATCACACGTGCAAATCTGCTACCTGGATAGAAAGTTTTCATATATCTGTACGTCAGTCCAAATCATGAAGTCGTCTTGTGGAAATATTAAATACTTAATTGGGTTATCCATTGTTTTCACATCTTTATACACAATGTAGCTTCCACCATAAGAGTCATCGGTCTTGATACAACTGCGCTGGAGAAGTGCTGCATTTAAGGATCGACAACGGCCGCGGAAGGCTGGAAGGATATTTATATGGACAATGTCTCCTCCCATCTATTTGATGCAAATCATTGAAGATATTCTCGTAATGGGAACGTGGGATTTTTCTGCAGTTGATGAAGAGTCAGGAAATATACTGTATAATTTGGTGTAATGAAAATTTGAAAAATAAAATATTAGGTGAAATGAAATTTCGTATAAACTGAACGGTGAACCTGTTAAAGGAAAAAGTAAAAGTGAAGGGGAAAGTGAAATGATAGTAATAGCACAAGCAAACATGATTAGGATGCCGCCAACCGATTATAAGTATGCATTCATATGACGAATTAAATAAATGGAAGTTTGTCAGTTTCCACCATTATTATTTATATGCGTTTACAAAAAGTGTAAACAAAAATTTATTAAAACTTTATTTTTTCCAAATATATAATATTTTTATCATGAGTTATAGTATTAAACTCACTAAATACATATTCTAATATAAGTTGTACAATATTTAAAATTTCCTCCTATGTACATGTTGATTTATGCTTAACCCGTAACAAAATTTGGTTATGAATCAAAAATCCTTTAAAATATATCAGTACGATGTTCACTGCATTCGTAGAATCACATTTAATTGATTTGATATTACTCTTATTGGACATGTATGCTCT
>JAHZMV010002725.1:0-15234 GCA_027743765.1 Coecobrya sp. COE2 | reverse complement strand
GTTAATCTTTGAAAAAAGATTAAGTGCATACATCACATAATTTAGATTTTCGATGAACGTGGAAAAGGAAATTTTTTCGTTGATCCAAATAACTTGCGACGTTGTGACTACTTCGGCAGCGCATCAGTTTGGTAGACTACATATTGTTTGTTTCAGGTTATTATTATTCAGTCAGGCAGAGTAGATGCGAAGCTAAAAGTTAGAAATTTAATATATGAATTATTTATTTATTAATTAACCAGTAATTGTCATTACAAAACCTTTGTTTAATTGGTTAACGAATTATTTAGCCAGTCAAGAGTCAAGAGTAAATCCAAGTAAATAAAAAAGCAATTTTTACATTTCACAATCAATCAATCATGAACCCATAGTTCTTACAACAAATACACGTGTAGAATAATTTCTAAAATATTTCAAGGTAGATTTCAGAACAATTGAAAATACATTTTTACTTTAAACGAATTAATAACTATTAATAACGAAGTGGAAACATTTTCGAACAAATGTGATAATGATTATAGCACAAACTACACCAGAATCTTATTAAATTTTCATGAATTGCTGGTCGTAGTTAGCTTCATGGTATATATTGGTAACGTATGTTGGTACTCTTAACATTATATTCTTACTGTCTTTGCAGCTTGTTTTACTGACTTTCGCTCCAACTTTCTTAAGGTAAGGATAAGGAGAGAAGGAATGCATGCATTATATAGTAAAGTAACTATATACCTAGGCTATATAGTACTGTGATGTGATCTTCTTAAGATGAAGCTGTTGCATAAAAAAGCTCATGAGAGAGCATTACACAAGTAAACGGGAATTGATGGCCCTTTTGAGTGAAACGAGCGATCTTATAGATGCATACACACAGATAAGCTAACAAAGTGAATGAAGAGTAAATGTCTTGTGGAAAGTGCAAAAATGGTCGAAATGGTTCATAAATGACATAATTTGGACGCAGTTTCCCTTTCTCACAGCCAAAATGGTAAGGTGAAATATGTTGATGAGTCCCCAGTTCAGAATATACTCCTATTTGGCCCTTTTCCGCTTTTCATCCCCTACTACTTTCTACAAGCACATCAACAGCTTGACAACGCACCGAATCCCTTCTCTCTGCCGCACACATACAATTCTCTCCTTCCCTTGTTTTTTTAATGTCTGACTTTGATGGCACATCTTGAGGAAAAATATTGTCGTACGCTGAGACTTTTTTCCTTCAATTTAGCTTTAAAGTTGGTATGTTTTGGCTTGAGACACAGTAATATATACTGGCAGTAGTGTCAAACGCAATATGAGCAAATGGGTGGACCATTGTGGACTCATATGTCACGACAGTAGTAAAACGTAATGCTTTCTCCGACTGCTTTTTATTTCTTTATAGGACCATCAGTGCCACCGACAAATGACAAGAGACTAGACCAAACCTCTACATCCAGAATTTTCTCTGGAGAAAACTAAGCACACGACGTAAAAAAAAGAAAACAAAATTTTCCTTTAGGTTTTCCTGTGTAAAGTACAGTGTGTTTCCTTTTAGACGAAAAACAATGTAGGGATGATCATGTATGGTGATGACGAAAAGAATTTGATGGGATATTGCATTGCATTATTGCACCGTTAGTACTTTTGCTCTCCCTTTTTGCCCGTCTATTTTGATTGCATCGTCTCCATCCTCTTCATGCATATTGGGTTGAAATCAGAATAGAGTGGTTACCAACTGTTATATCTTATAAACCTAAGCATATTTTACTATAAAATACAGCTACAATGCTAAACTCATGAAATCATTTCTAGCAACAGAGTATGTACTTCTGAAAAAGGGAATGGATTCAGAATATGCGAATTTATACTGATTTAAGGTAATGCAATCATCATCAGTCATGCGAGAACAGAGCCCATGGTTTACTTAAGATTAAAGTAACAAGTTTATCATTTGTACTAAAGCCCCTGTTCCTAAAATACAAAACATCAAGTCAATTAGATTTTATTCCATGTTTCTTAGTTCATTCTATACCATTCAACTTATTGGTTTCAGGCCTAATTTATAAGCATGGAAAGAAGAGAGCACCCGTCAACCCAACCAAATACAATATCATGAGACATAGCCTCAGAACTTAAAACGAATTAAAAACTATCCTGCTAATAATTTCAGTATTCGTATGGAATAAGGTGGAGAAGGAAATGAAAATATATGTTGACTCATACTCCGGTGTTTATATAACAATTATTTCCTGTTTCAAAAACCTACAAACACTTATTCAAGCATACCTGTTTGACTCTGGTTGGCTCAATTCATGCTGCAGATTATGAATGGCGGATAATTTTTTGTCACATTTTCATTTTATCGCAATTTACTGCTCAGTTTTGTAATAGACCTCTTATACGTATCTACTCAATGTAATTTTGTAAAATGCACGTGCATCTCAAATATAGTTCAACCTTTGGTAGGTTGGTGCATTGTGCATTGATATATCATATTTAGAGGTAAATCACTTAAATTACCTATTTTTATTGAAATTTAAGCTTGCAATGATCAAGGAAAAAACTTACATTTTTGAGAGGGAACGAAACATGAATAAAATTGGCTAAAATCAATCAAGAACAACAGAGATAGAGTAAAAAGGCAAAAATGATTTCCCACGAAATCTTAATTTTTTGTGTTCTATTTTTAAAAAATAATGTGAATTTCACAAGGAATTAGAGCTATTATTTGTACCTGGTACAGACGTATCTGGCTTGGTACTGGTATCGTTTATTCACTAACGGAGTAAATTATTCCGAATAATGTTATAAAACGGAGTTCGTTTTCATAAAATATTTGTATCTCTTTCGTATCTGCCCTGTATGATTCCCGTAGTCTGTATTTGGTGCCGAATTCTGATCGCAGTGGATGGGACTGATGGTACGAGGATATTGTGGTCCACAACATATGTGAATCAACCATAACCACAGGCTGAACCACACACAAGAAACCAGAATATCTTCTTCAACGCAAGTTATGCTCTGTTATGTACTAAACAAAACTTTAACTCATGCGCCATTGGTGATAAGCACCTCAAATTTTTGAATGATTTTTTTTCCATTTTATTCAATATAATAAAAAATATGAGTGACGAAAATAACATACCTTATTATGATGATATAATTTAGGGAAAAAATCGATATACCTATTTGAACACAAACACTACACAGACACCTTTACGTCAAAAATTTATTCAATTTACCATTGAAACATTTTGGATTATAGATTTAAAGGTAAATCATATACCTACTAAAGTAATTTTAACCGTTTTGAGGATACCCTTCAAAAACCTCCAATTTACATCATTAATGATCCCTGTGACAATTGTCAAATTGATAAAACAAACATCATTGGTATATGCCTAGCCTAACCCACCAACGTTATCAAGTGAATCAGTTATGCTATGATGATGATTTCTACTGTTCAATAAAAAAACTACACGTTGTGTCTCATTTTAACCCCCCTGATGTGAGCATAAGATATAGCTGATCTACTACTGATGATGTGACAAACATTCTGTCTTCCTCTGTTCACTGTTCACAATCGAATCGTGCGATTGTTGCTATTTTCTTGCATTGCACGGTTTGATTATCCAATCGTACAGAATTAGAGAAGCTTAAAAAATAAAATAATATTCTGGCGTTACTGTTACATTGAGTTATTATTATATCATGATCACTCTCATACTAACTGCTCCTGTTTCTGCTCGTTTCTATCTGATTAGCCATTCCAAAATTTCGCCTGTACAGCAGTCATCATCAGAAGGAAACTTTTAAAACGCAAGTCGTAGTCGTATGACTTGACATCATTGTTTGCCTGCCTGGCTGAACTGCTTCACTGCTCCAAAGATGACTTGACTCACTTTCGATTTCATTGCACACGGACACCAAACAACAAACTCAACAAATCAGTTTCATTCATTCTACATTTTTAAAAAGTAAATTAAAGCGTGCGTATCTCTTTTTGTGAAAAAAAGCATAACAGCAACATATAACAAGAGATACATTTCATGTGTATTATTTAACAAATTCTACGCATTTGAAACACTTTCAATGATTTTTGTTTTTCAAAGAAGAAAAATAAAAAGTTTTCTGAATTTGTCGCGAATGAATGAGACGATATACCTAAAAAGCAAAGCAAATGGGACTTGTTTCAGAGAAGCGAAGCTATTAACGGTTTTATTTCATTGTTTTCAATTGATACAATAATAATACAAGCCTACATTGATATCTGCGTCTGTGTAGAGTTATTGTTAGACATTTATTACGTGAGCATTGTTGAATGAACAAACACATGCTATCGACATTGTTCGTCAAACCGTGTTCACACAATGGGTTTATGCTAATTTATTTACCGTGTCGTGTGATTTTATTTTAGTAATTTGTGAAATTTCATTATTGTCAAAGTTTTAAAGGTGAAACCCTGGCTTGTTAGACTTATAGCGTCTAATGTGAAGGCACTACTGACAAATACTGAAAGATTCAAATGTGTACCGTGTATTCAGAGTGATCTGTAAGAGTACTGGTTACACTTTCTTTGTTACCACGATTCTGTTGGAGGAGGAGGTGGTGGTGGTGGTGTCGCAAATTTCTAGTTCTTATAGTTGTAAGTTTAGCGTACGAATATGAAATCAGTGCCATCATTGCTTTCCCCGATGGGAGTTCAGTTGCTCGTCTTCATTGTCATTTCACTCGTCACTGTCCAACTGAGCTCAGGGGTTAGTGTTATCTCTTCAAGTCACCACCTTGACGGTGGTGATGAAACGGGAAATAGTCATGCTCCCAGCTCATTAAGAAATCTTACTGGTAAATATTCATGAATTTCTTAAAAACATACATTTATCCTTTATCCAACAAATCAGTTTATTACTTCGGTAAAACAAATATACTTCATATTTTCAGTTTTGATTCATCACCGAGTGAAAAGACAACTTGTAGCATATCATCGCTTAGACGCTGGAGGTATACTCCCTGTTCTCGCCAACCGACGCAGGGGTCATGGTGGCGGTGGAAGACGATCCGCCGTAGGAGAGGATGGTACCGACGGACGACTATTTAGAAGTGCAGGAGTTGGCTATGAGCACAAGCATAATAATCGGTGTGAAGAATCAAAATGTGGTTACAATATACGACATTGTCCGCATGGTTGTGTTTTCAACTCGTTTCAGTGCGGAGGTGGTGCTGCATATGACACCTGCTGCTGCTAGCCAATTCATTGTCATTATTCCTTCAAGCTATTTACATGGCTTGTGTACTTTGTCAAATTTTTTATTCTGTGATTTATAAAGTTCTTTTTTGTACATTAAGCAGCACTCTCATTTTGTTTTAATCATTTCCACGAGTATGCAAACATTATAATAATATCTACACATAGTTTTAATGATAATAACGTGTAATACATAAAATGATTGCTGCAGCATGGCGGAGAAAGGACGAAAATTTAAATATGCAAAATACAAGAATTATTACAAAATGGTGATGAGAAACAAAACTGCATTCGTTGGGAACACGGTGTCATTATAAAGTAGAATTACTGTGTGCAGATTAAAGGTCATTTGTGCATCTAATCAAGCTTAAAATTCGAGGTAAATATAAAATATATAATGACGAGAACTAAGGACTGTCTGCGGTGGCACTACGGGTAGTATTGCGATGTTACCTTTAAAAGCTTGAAGTCATTGTACACGACGTTCGTTTAGTATAAAATAGACAAAGTGAGTAGTGGTGCATGGCACAAGCCGCTCGGTGTCTCAATGTCAGTTGGAACTTTTTGTCATGATGTCTGCAAAATGCGACAGTGAACGGTACTGACTACGAACAGTAAAATACCTATGACTCACCTACATAAAAACATATATTTGGACAAGATAATATTATAGCTTTACGCATGGCAGTAGCAATTTTGTCGTTTGTGTCAAAAATGGTAGGTGGATAAATAAACATAATATATATAATTTTAAGAATGATGATCAAGTCTTTTTTATAAAAAAAATACTGTTGACAAGCGAAAGCTAAATTTAGTAAGTTAATTGTAAAAATAAGGAAGTCTTCTCGGATGACTTTTGTAGTATTAAATGCTTTAACAAGCTTACAAATGTGAGTCATACAAGCAGAAAATAAGCGTTTTAAATTTTGTCAAGACTTGAGAGAATGTACAAATTGGGATTCTACTCCTTTCAGCGTGTTTAAATATAATAGGATTATAGAAAATACTGGTTGCTGTTATTGTCCTAAAGGCTCACTCACTGCTACTTACGAGTTGTGAGAGTTAGTATAAGGGGTGGGTGTATATTTGTTGCAAAAGTTTACTGTAGATTATGGCATTTAATATTCCTGGACACTTGAATCAACGGAATTTTTAATAAACCCATAAAATTCGAATGGATGAATAGCAGGAACCCTGTGGGGTTCATTGTTCATATTATGTTATTCGTAGTAGTATTAAATGTTGATCTAGAAAAAATAAAAATACATTCATAAGTAATTTCATTACATTTTTAATGAAAAATAATGGCAGGTAGATGACCGAAATGATCAATGCGGTTTAATAAATTGCAACTGCATAACTAAAGTTTTATCATTTAAAAAGATTTTGTATTTTCTAATGAATAAATACAGGCAGATTATTTTCTAGAATGCTTCATACGAGGATTGCCCCTATCGTTTGTGGCTATACTGCTATATATTCATATAATTTAAAGAGCGAATATTATGTAGTTGTAGGCTCATCTATGTACTCAGCGACCCTAATCATAATCTGATATTGTTTACTGTTTGTAAGACGTATAAGCATAGATCATAGAACTACTTACTGGATAGCAATTAGATTTTCCCATTTGTTTCAGTTTCAGCTGAGCTGATGGTGAGTAATGTGTGGTAAGTATAACATAACATGCCTGTCAAGAAGTGATGACACCAGAGACCGATTAGGACTCATATATCATTGTCAAATCCTTAGACAAGGAAACAGGAAAAAGACGGAAAGCTCAGAATAATGTCACAAGAGATTTCCCAAACTTCCTGTAACCCTTTCGCTTTCTTCTTTCTTCCATCTGCATGTTCCAATTCTTTATAAGCAGTTTGTATACCCATGCAATCAGTCATCTATCCACATAGGTGCATACTTACATGAAAATCTCTTTGTGGTGACGGTGATGATCATTATGCCGCCTCTACTGTATCACCCAACACCATCGTCATTATTACCATCGCCACTTTCACTGCCTCCAAAACAAAGTATACACATATCTATTACCTATGTAGTCGCTATTATAAATGTGCTGTTTGGAATAGTCTTGGTTTATTCTGGAGAAGTTCAAATAAGGAAATCTTCGTTGATACATATAGGCGACTTGGGTGGCCATGCTAACAACTACTGTATTTTGCATTCGTGTATTCATATACGGAAAGTGGGCATAGCTCTGTTACCAGCGAGGAACGTTGGTGAGCGTTGAATAGCTGAATAGACGCGCAAACAAATGAATACGGAAATGAAAAATACAGTAAGTAGAATTCTGTTCATATAGCTTTACTGTGTCACTCTATGTATGTATGAAATGAACCACAAACATATGCAGCACTTCAAGCATTTATATATAGATCTGTTGAATTTTATATTATATAAAATCTCATGGTGACTTCAATATCAACATCATAATGCCTATTCATCATTTTGCTAAAACGTATTACAAAATGGGGATGCATGCCATAAATTCAAGGCGATGATTAAAGAATGTCTGAATGGCAGTATGAAATATATACAATCCGGGCGGCGAGCGTCTGTGTAAATTACGCTCCACAGAAGAATACCTCGTCCCGTTTATCATGTTAAGTTGTGAAAAGAATAAACTATACCGCCATTTTACTTTTAAAATATTTACTTAAAATGACAAGTTGCCATTTTTGGACATGCAGCTCAAAACATAAGGTTACTTGTAACTGGTGCGGTTACATTGAACTGTTGTATTGTTTCTCTTTCTATTTCTATACGGAGTAAAGTAGGCACGCCGCTTATATGCTCAGAACTTGATCCAAGAAGTCAAGTTCCAGTGTTCTACAGCCTAAAATGCCCAAGTGCCACTTAAGAATATTACATGTTATTATAATAGGGTACATATGCATGCACCACACTCAAATAATAATAACAAGAATGATGATGACGAGATGATAGTTTTTTGCTTACAAGCTATACAAAGTAACCATTAATCATTATTAATCTTGCCCATCCAATAAAAAAAGAAAATTTATGTCTGTATTATTTTTCATTATTCTCAGGCAAGCGTAAAAACTTGTGTAAGCCCAATTGTAATTTGTTGATTTTTTTCACGATACTTTTGTACCAAATTCTTGCTGCTGTTGTGAAAAAAGCTCTTGGCAATTTGCATGATGGTGAACTTGCAGGAGCAGCAGCAGCAACCCCATCAAAACCTCATGAATATAAAATTAGAAATGATTACAAGGTTTGTGCATGATGATGATGATCACTTTTAATAATATTCCATATATTCATTTCCATAATTCCATGTTATGTGTTGTGTATAATGACCGCTGCCAGCCCACCAGGATTTTTGTTTGATTATTCAACAACGCAGAGGAAAACGATAAGACAAGACTGACTCCAGGTGGACTGCTCTTTGGTGTGGCATGGCATGTCATGGCGTGGCAATTGCAAAACAACGGAAAAAGGTGGTGTCCGCTGCTGCACATGATATGAATTTTTATTGCAAAAATTATCGTTATTATTCCATTTTTTCTGGATGTTTTATAGCTTCATAATATTGTTTTGAAAAAATGTGGGCGTTCCGGGATGTGCTTACAATTCTAATTTATGACTTAAGTAAGTTTCCCTCATTCATTTGAGGAGCATGGAATAAAGTAGCAAATTATTAAAATTACATCAAAAGGAGGGCAGTTACACAAGAGAGGAGAGGATGTGGGATATGACCAGGCTAGAATTATGTTTTTAGAAAATGTAATTTCTTGACATGGAAAACTAACAAGCAATTATGTGTATTGACATCATCTGCGGCTGGAATCTGGAAAGGAAAAAAATTCAATTAACTTCGAATACATGAATTAATAATTATTTTTTAATTCATTACGCTCTACTGAGTTGCTTCCTTCTGTGAAAAATGATATTGGTCATTACACTGTTTATGTTCGCAGAGTTGTAATAAAATAAAGAAAATATGCACTCAAGATGGCTGGGTGAACGAGTGAATAACAAAAGGCTAGAAGGTAATTATGGTCAGCGACCTGCCAAATTAGATCGAATCGAAGGAAACTAAGGAGCTGAACTGGATATTAATGAAAGGGGAAAGCAGCAGACGGTTGTGTTGGAGTGGAAGCAGTTAATTGAATTTGTTAATTTTATGGCTTTCTTATTACCTGTATTATCTGGCGTGACTGGATTGTTGTAAAAATCATGTATACTTGATCATAATGAGCAGTTTTGACGGAACAGGGTTGAGTGAATCTTACACACGTCGAATAAGTGGTGATGTTGATCATATTGCTGGTGGGCTAGATAGAGCAAACCGCTTATTTTCTTATCTTTGATTGAATGCTGCATAACTTTTCCCCGTAAAATAATATCAGTTGTGCGCAGTTATACCACAGTTTTATCGATATGCTCCTTGTGTTATACATATCAGTTATTTTCTCATCATCATGCGATGTGATGCTATGTTGTAGTTTGATGGATGTTTACATTGCAATGTAATAAGGCGGTTGGTGTAGTGAGTAGTACCGACAAACTCATTGTGTAATGCGAAAAATGTGCGCTAGTCGGACTCGTTTATTGTCCGTCGTCGTTTGATATGCTAACAAGATTACGTGGCAAGACAAGACAAGAGAAGAATAATTTATGACTTCATTTTCGTCCTTATCATTAAATTCCAATCGCAAAGTCGCAAAGTAAGGAAAAGAAAAATGGACCTTTGTAAAACGTCAGACAGTACAGAAAGTTGTTCTAGATCATCAAAAGATTATAGAACATTACACATTAATTTCATTAAGATTGCATTAAGGATTATTATTTAGTCAGATATAAGACAAAATTCAGCTCCACAAAAATAGCATGGCAGTTTCCACCACCATCGACCAGTTTCTATTTATTTAAATACATAGTATTGAATATTGAATAATAAGGAAATCAACTAACCAATATTGTTCCATCATACATTTTTACATATTCCAATCCAAGCCAAACAAGCATTATTTATTATTATCGATTATATTCCCCGTAGCTTTATCTATGATTGTTTCTTTACTGTCGCAAACTTGACTGACTTTAAAAAACTAATAATACGTTGTGTTATATGAAGTCCTCTGCACAAATAAGTAATAATAATCAATGTCAACCTATCTTTGACCTCTACCAACAATCTGCGCAACTCAAGATAGAGCAATACTAAATATTAAACGTGGACAACAGTACTTTTGGTATCCGTCCTAAAATGATTAAAAAGGTTCATATTTCTTCCTTCAGAATGTTGCTAAAATATTATAGCCTTTTTGGTTTGATCAGTGATTAATGTTATTATAAATCCTAAAGCTTCTCGTAACCCTTACCTTGTCTTATCATGTAGATAACCTTTGTGATATTCCTTCAGACAGAGGTAAATATGTACCTCTAAGGCTTTCTTATTCTACGAAATACATGTATTATATATTATATTATCGTGATTCTTGATGCATTTACTCTGTCATTTAGTACCTATTAAAATGCTGATATTCATTTCTGTACAGAAAAACAATTGAAATCCCATTGTTATCTTCTAACTTTTAGCAGGAAAACCAATATTGTATGCACAGAAGCAAGCTTACATAAGCTTTATATAATAATCTGGATTTTTCTTTTCAACTCATCAAGTCGTTCGACCGCAAAGCACCACCTCTTCATTCCACACAGACAACTTCAACAGCGGTAATTACTGAAATTCGAGCAATTCAACAGATAAAATAAAACAATGCTTTTCACAAACAGGAGCAGCAATTCATGAAAAAAGCAAAGCTGGAGGTATGAAGACCGCACACGAAGAGCACTCCTTCATCTTATCAACACCATATTAACGTTTTTACTCTCTCAGCATAAAAGAACAATTATGATATTTCTAGTAATATTATTATTATCATTCCCAAGCAGAAAGGAAGCCAGAGCAGCGGAAGGGAAAAGGAAGAATTATGAAGTGTTTTGTTTTCTTCTTTAATGAAGTTGAAGTGGATATATTTTTCACTTTCAAGCACTGACTTGAAGTTTTTTCCCGTTTGCTAAACAAGTTTGCTTGTTCTCTTGTGTTATACAAGTGCAATTGGCAGCTTGTCTTCCGAAACAGTCTCCTCGTACGTCAACTCTTCACAGCTTTGTAGTGTTCATGTTCCTGTGATAAAACGGAAAAGTATTGATGATAATAAAAATGTGTGAAAATGCCCATTTACCATCATGTTAGGGTGGGTGCTTATACTATATTACATAATGAACAACTATTCATGATTTTAATTAAGCTTTTGTCAGTCCGAAACACGATACCTAACCATAATGTAATGGCATTAAAATATAAAATGATAAAGTCTCCTGTATACAACAAATATGTGGATCGAACATTGTGCTTAAGAAGATTGATAAGTTCAAAGCATATAGACCTTTCACGGAAGCTCGCATTAATTTTATTTAAAATGTCATTTTGCCATTCTGATTGTGAACTTCTATTTAAACTTTCATCATAATACGATAGAATTGTTAAATCTATTTATTTAAACTTTATTTACAATTGTGGGATTAAGTTAAAGTACTTTTGTGATACTTTTAAAGTATTCATTATAGATCAGCCTACTAGCACTTTAAGCCTTTCATAACCAGATAAATTCGAATTCCCTGGTGCAAAGAGTATAATTTTTTATATGCAAAATTATCGTAAGATCTTTCATAGTACTTTAACATTACTGCTTCCCCTATCAAGATTATGATGACTTATGATCCGAGGAAGCCCCTGCATTTTTAATTACGTACGTACTTCTCCCGTACTCTCATACTTTTCATCTCCCCCATTTCTCAACTGGAGAGCACATAAAAAAGATTAAATGCATTAGGGTCAAATAAATCTCAATTTTTTCATTCTAATATACCGCTAAATGCTGGACGGAGAAATATAAATAAAGCAAAACAGCAGCAGTATGTATTACTTTACTATACATTTTTGTCTCTCTCTGTGGACTAATAAATGTTAACTAAACCAGTCATATAGTTGGAAAGAGTATACGAAGAAAAATTACGAATAAAATGTAAAATGCAATAAAACCATACTAGTCCCTTTTTAGAGATGAGATGAATAATGCTGACTTTGAATGCATATATTATCCCCTCAACTACGTAAATTATCAGTTTCGGTTTTTGCTATGAATAAAAATAGTTGATGGTTTGAAGAAGTTATGTTTCATACGGTACGCTTGTGCTTGTGCTGTCATACCAGTCACTGAAGAAAATACTCAATGAAAAAGTGAATGGAAAGATGAGTGATAGAGGAAAAAAGAGAAAAATTATAAAGCGATTAAAGTAATTTACGATCCAAGCTATCGACTTGACTCGCCATTTATCGCTCCTCTTAGGATGGTAATAAAAATAGTTTGAAGTGTTTAGCACTTCATAATATCGCTGGTACGAGTAGTCGATAAGACGGTTATTTTGTAGTTCAGTACAAAACAGAATGCACATAAAAACATTTTCTTGCATATCTATCGTCAGCATAGCCATGCTGCCATGCTGTTACCCAAGAAAGATGCGAATTGTTAATGTCACTGTCGCCCATCGTGGGTGAGAGTTATAAACAATAAAAATGTTCAAGTTGCAAGTAAACTTTTGCTTGGAAGATAAGGTGACGACACTAATGCATTTTTATTTTGGGCTATGTTAGATATCTTAAGAATTTATTAATTTGTACATTTAACATTGGGGTTATAGTTATACCTGAGAAAGGAAAAGAGAAAATCGATATCACTTAAAGCCAACTTTAACGCAGAAGAGGTCATTCAACACTTACATCAAAGTAAAATGGTATGTAGTATACACTACTATACGATATAGAAAGTTGCCTTGATTATTTTTTATTTTCGTTCTTGCTCGACGCGGTGATGATTAAGATGCACAATAAAAATAGATTTATTATTAAACATGAATGGAATGAGCTACATTTTTTCTTTTACATTCATAATACCATTCCGTCGTGATACATATTTCGTGAATTAATTTATTTCACTTTTTATGCAGTGACAGCGTCGTACTAGAGAGGTATGTATAAAACAAGGTTAAGCATAAAGCACGACAGATATAAAAATGTATTTTTAAAGCAATCACTAATTTTTTTTTGAGATAGGTATTACTCTTTACTGCAAATGCACTCGCTCACTTTTTAATAGCTCGACTGAAACTGTAAATCAAGCATGTTACAAAATACCACAGACTAAGGTTGGGTGATGTAGCTATAAAGTAAAAATATTCCTCTAAGCATTTGAAAATTTATGGGAAGCAGTTTGTTTAGAACGGGTTGCACTTTTTCAAAAGAGCATTTTACTTATAGGTCGTTGCTTGAGAAAAACGATGAGATTCAGATCAACAGTCATATCACTTGCAAACGAACCCAATAAATTATCATCATACTTTTTTAACAAAATGTATTTCTATTTAAAAGTTATAATAAAATATATTTTATGATGCAACTTAACTTAGGTACTTATAACTACCACTACTGCTGTCCTGTTTTGTGCACGTCAACGCAAACCGTTCTCGTGGTTTACACGCATATTTCACACAATTTGAAAAAAAATACAAAAATGTGTTTTAACTTGCATGACATATAGGGAGACGATACATTTATATGAATACGTAATTTACGATTGTTGAATGAGTTGTATATAATAAAAATGTAAAAAAATGATCATGTAATAACAGCGAGTATAAATGGCTGTACATTATATGTAAAGTTGTGTGAGGAGAACTATCTGCTGGATGAAGTGGAATAAGCTAAACTACTACTGGCAATATGAATTTTCCGCTACATAAAATCTTTTCATGATAGACGCGTCCATAAAAACCCGACCGAGAGAAAGAAATGTTGCCCTGCTTTCCACACTACTCACATTAACCAGCAGTGTGAATAATGTACGCTGCGTATGCCCACATATTATAGCGTAATCATATACGTATTTGTTTATGCTTTCTAAAAAGCTAAAACCACTCAGAGAAAAATCAGTTGAGTTATTTATGAGGAGATGAGAGGAGGGTGCATCAAAAGTATTTCTAAACAAGACCACAAAACTCATCGTATCACCACCATATTACTTCTTGTTCTAGTTCGTCAAATGTTCTCAGGAATCGCACATGTCTTTCTTGTTTACTGGTACTCGATCATGGTCAAACTGAAAGAATAGCATGATAGCGTGACGGTTTTGTTAATATTTAGATCACATAAAATATCATCCTGCAATCCGCATGCTATGGAGGTATCTATCAAATATCAAAATCAAAGCTTATTTAGTGTTGCTATTCCAAAATATTTGTAAAGCACTTCGCCCCAGATAACATTTAATCAAATCCAATGGATCCTAAGGTACTCACTCTTCAAAACAATATTGGTCAAAGGGTCGCAGAATGCCTTTTATTGTCGGCCTTGAAGATGGCAAAGATGTACATATTAAGCTATTGAAAATATGCATACATAATTTTATTGCATATCCTAATCCTGATACTGTATCAAGGTCGGAGCTCGAATTAATTTTCATTTTATACTTTAGTTGTTAGTACAAATTCTTACTTCCGTCATGCAGTCATTTTTACTCATATCAGACTAGGTTGCCACTTTTGTTCTAAATTTTCGTGTGTATGAGGTTCAACTTTGTCTTGGAAGTTATTTTTTACGATTTCAACATTTAGTAGGAGTGTTACATGCATATAATGTATTGGAGATTGAAGAGGTGATGATAATGCAAGAACAACATATCAAGCTGGCTGAGAAGACGAGGAGTCGTGTGTGGAAATAACAATCCATTAAGTTTGAATTATGCATTAGACAAGGGGTATTGAATGGGCATTAAAGCTCATTTTTATGGGACAAGAAGCGCCTTGCCCTGTCTCTGCTAATAATATATTGAGTGTAAACATGTTTACAATTCCCCAAGAAAGTGAAAACATCGGCACTGTGCACAGCACAAGTATCCTAATGT
>JAHZMV010002724.1:0-11051 GCA_027743765.1 Coecobrya sp. COE2 | reverse complement strand
TGCATTTCGGAATTCGACGATTTCGCATGTCCAAAATCTCACATATACATGCCGAGGAACCCACAAAACAAAAAAACTCATTCGGTTTCTCAAGAGATAATTTCTCAGGATTAGTTTTAAAATACTAATACTAAATTGCTTGTATGTTCACTTAACACTAAAATGTAATAGACAAATATTGTAAATTGAAAACAAATGTAAAAATCAAAACAGTTTTAGATTTCAATGATTTATTATGTACTGTAATTAATTCATGTTATAATTTAAAATGCTACAATGTATTAGTAAATAATTTAGTAATTTGCAGAAAGTAACCATAATTTGCATTTTCAGAAACTATTTTTATTAAAAATTTAAATCTACCCCACAGAGCAGAGAATTAGCTAATTAGAATTAGAGATATTTCTCTGCTCTGTGAATCTACCCTTGACTACTAAACTGCTTTTTCCACACAATCCCTTAAATCCATTTTTTAATACAACCCATACTATAGATTTAACGTATACGAAACCCTACCAAAGTAGTCGTCAAACATTAGCATAAAGTTAATCGACCCTTCCACAATCGACCAAATGAACTCAACCGTCCTTTCCCTATCTAGAATCCCGGTACTGCCCACACAAAATCCTGTTGCCGTCAGAGATCTCAAAACTCTTTTAAAATACTCAACACTTCCTGTCCCCTTTTGTCCATTGTACAATTTCCAATCCGCTATCATATCCTCACTGATCTCCAACAATTTTTGGTATGTTCTCAAAACGAAAAGAGTTTGAATACAGCTAACAACTGTGGAAAACACTACCATGGAATATGCCAGCAAGTTTATCAAGCGAAAACCTTTGAAACACAAACAAAATGAAATTGTCATAATGTAATAACCCGACTCCATGCAAACTGCCATAATTGTAGAAACTGTAGCTCTACCACAGTTATGGATTATTCGAAGCTTTTGAAAAGCTGCCACAATCACTGAAAATGGTTGGAGTTTCTTAGAAAATGTACCTTTTATACGATTCAAATGCCTGAAATGGATAGTAGCTATGAAACCGGAAATTGGCATCATGAAATTTAAGGTAATAATTAAATTTCCAATCAGGGTGAAATGGTAAAGAAAATTAAAAATGGTGACAAGAAGCCCGGTATAGAATCCAAATTCAAATCTGTCTAGTATGAATTCCAATGCCACATTAAACATTGAAACTGGCAGAGAAAATGTGGCTGCCAGAATTAAAATAAATCCATAATAGGTGCTAGCAATCACACAAGTAATACCGTATAATCCCACGATGTCTATAGTTTTACAGAATGGTTTTAATATTGTGATCGGTTCACTGGATTTCCAAGCGATTATTCCTTTCTCTTTACTAAACAGGAAAATGGCGTTAATATATTGAGCAAGCTCGTTAGCATACTTAATGCAAGCAAGTTCAATAAGGTAGGTCATTAGAATGAATAGCCGGAGATAAAAGAAAATCACAAGTTTTGTACTGTGATTCTTAACTATGTTATCCATTGGAATTTTTCCGGAGAAAGCTAATATGCAAAAAACAGCGGACATGACAAAATCCAGGATTAGCTGTTTGTGGGCAAAATTATGAGTGGTTGATAGTTTATTCTTCTGTCGCACCTTAGCTTCAGAAGATTGGCGATCCCAGTAAATAATAAATGTTTGACAGTAAATCTTTTCGAAGCGGAATGACAGTTCTAGCGCCTTATAAAATGTTTTTGTTGCCATTTTTCCAACACTCGACTTATTTCACTTTAATTTGTAAATCTTGAGACTAGAGTTAGGAATAAAAAAAATTTTGGTTTTTAAAATTATCAGATTTAAAAATTTACTAGAATTTATCAAGCCTCAGCTTAAGTTACATTCTGATTTCTGGGTAGGATTTCACTCTGCAAGCAAAATCAAAACTGGAATGACTTGACTCAAGTCAGTTCTCAGGTCATACGGTCTCAACTCCAATAACTCATGCGTGAATTATTTATGACATAAAAAGCCTGAAAAATTACTTCGACGCTACTCCTTCAGTATATTTGTAAGTGTGGTGATGGAAAAGTAGCAAATAATTATGTATCCACAGCTCTCCGATATGCTCATACAATATTTGTAAAGCTGCTACATATCCATAAGGAAAAAAATCATCCAATCCAATCAAGCGAAATGTTCATTTTTTATTTGGTCAATGTACGATTCTAGGAAGTTAAAAATTAAAAAGGTGAAAATTAACTTTATATCACCAGCTTTCACTCTAACAATATTGTGATCGTCAGGATGATTGCCTTTAGGATTGTACCTATGTAGGTATTTGCATAAATAATTCGGATAGGTAGCTTTTGTAACTTGAGTCTCGTTAATTATCTAAAACCACCTCATTACTGAAACCTTCCTCGTGGAGCGAAGTAGGTAGGTGTGCTGGTTAAAGCCTGATATCAGAATGCAAAGTATATGTCTCAACATATAATTTCTAATTTTCAAACTGGATAGCACCAAATTAATAATAAACAAGGCGTAAATTAATTTTTCACAATTGATACATCCATATAATACATATAATATATACAGTCTGATGTCGCCACGTGTATAATATACGCAAAACCAATTTATATCTTGATGGAAGAAACTTCCATTTCATTAATAATATAAGCGCTCTCTTTTCAGAAGCAGGGACTCGGAATATAAAAATTGAGCTGTGTTGTATCCGATGCTAAAGAAATAAATACATATGCTGAATATAAACTAAACATTGTACAAATCTTGATCTATATTTGATTAAGAAATATTATTAAACCTTCTCATAATTACATTATGCCTATAGTAGCAAACATGCCCTTAGAAAATCGCCTTACACGTGTTCACGAATAATAAATAATAAAATGAGTTATTCGGCCGCTCATGATATGTACAGTGTTGCTAAGTGTGTAAACCAAAGCTTCTTTCAACCATGGGGGGAAATTTCATTTTTTTAAAATTTTTAATAATTCATCGTTCGGGAATGGAAAATTAATTATAAGGTAAGATTGTAGTAAATTAGAATTACCAAGAAAGCCGCAGAGAACAGGACGTAACTTTATAGGAAAACCAAAAATTGCTAGCTAGTTTCTTTTTTCTTAGTTTTGCTGTTAGGCTTACCAAGCGTAATTAAAATTGTTTTAACGTCTACCTCTTTTAGAGACAAAAATGGTTACAGCTATTTTCCCCCGCGTTTCATGCGGATAATTAGACGTATCCAATATTGCTTTTGATTATCCAATAACTGTAACTTGTAAAGCATTAAAAATTTAGTTTACGAAATCGGATTTTGGTGTGTAAGAGTGGAATGCTGGAAAACAATTAAGTGGCTTGACTGGCTTGTCATTTCAGTCCGAATTATTTTTAATAATAACACATATTCTTTTTAGCCAACGCTCCGAAGTTCAAAATTTGTTTCATTTTCTGCGAATTTTGGTATCTAAAAAGAATTTAAATTTACTGGATGGATTGTATGAAAAGACTGTTTCCCTTTAAAAGATTGGAAAATGCCAACTTCACGTTAACAATTTATTCATGCTTGATAAATGGTAAGTCATTAATTCAATAACACTATCACAGACTTAAGCCGTGGTCGTGACAAGAAATTATTTCAGTGATATTCTTAAAAAACTATACAACATACTAATTGTCTTTAACAATGCTGGCCACGTCAAATTAAAATAATTCAGATTATTACATTCACTGGTGATGCAGTCGGTACTCTTAGGGAAAATATACAAATATAAAGCTATAAATACATTAATAAGTCATAGATTTAAAACCTTACTAATGAAGCCGCTTCTGATTTCAGTTATGTTTGAAGGACGAAACCTTACTATTTTTGTTGTAACCGGGGGCTGTTTAGGTGAAATCATTGTTGGGAATGAGTCATTTTGTAATTAGTCTAGAACATTGTCATCAGTCATCTAATTTTTAACAGCCATAGCATTTTTAATTCAAACGCAATCAGCCCGGAGTACAATGTAGTAAAAAGGGTATGAATTCTGTTAACATAAATGATGAAACACTATACGTGCAAATATAAATCAGTGGAAGCAAACGTACTCACTTCAAGAATTTGTAATTATTAACTTTCGAGAGCGTAAATTTAAGAGAAAGTTAATGCGATTAACATCCTGTCTGTCTGTGTGTAAACACGATATCTTAGAGACTACTTAATCTAATGACACCAAACTTTGTACACAGCTTCAATAAGCACTTGCTACCTTTGGTACTAAATTTCAGACACATCGGTTGACCCCGATGGGGTCAGGGGGAGAAAGAAAGTTTACGTGTTAAGTAAATGGATGACGTCACTTTATTATTATTTGTCGCTCTCGAAAGTTTTGTTTCCGGGGTTTACACCCGTCTTGTTTATAATTGTTACCAACTATTAGTAAATTCCAATTTTACAGAAGTCACATTATTACCAACCATACTTCTACTATTCCATACTACAATCAAATAATTTATTTCTGCTAAAGTTAATCAAGTACACATTTGTTTCACAGAGTTAGCATCTAGTTACTGTATACTGCCTTAGTTTTACATATTTAAAAAAAATTATCCATTACATAAATTAAGCTGGAAAGGTAAAAGCATCTTCAAATAGACAAAGACAAAAACGATCTACTCAAAACTTAAAAAAGTATTGTGTTTCAAATCTTGCTTACTTACGAATACAACAACTCCTAATCGCAGGAAGTTACGCTCGACCGAAAAAGTCGTCAAACATTAGCAAAACGTTAATTGATCCTTCAACAATAGACCAAATGTATTCAACCGCTTTATCCCTATCAAGAATCCCACTATTCCCCACATAAAATCCGGTTGGAGTCAGTGATCTCAAAACTCTTTCAAAATACCGAACGTTTCCAGTACCCTTACGTCTTTGTCCATTGTACAATTTCCAATCAGCAATCATATCCTCACTGATTTCCAATAGTTTCTGATATATTCTCAAAACGCAAAGAATTTGTATAAAACCAACAACGGTTACAAAAACTACCAAGGAATACGCCAGCATATTTATCATATCTAAAGCTTTGATACATAAGCAAATTGAAATTATCATGATATAATAGCCCGTCTCCATACAAGCTGCTATTAGTTTTGATACAGGAACACGGCCACAGTTGTGGATTATTCTGAGCTTTTGGTAGGCTCCCACAATCACTGAAAATGGCTGATGGTTCTTTGAAAGTGTAATTTTGGTTTGATTTAAATGTCTAAAATGAACGGTAGCAAGGAAGACGGAAATGGACATGATAAAATTCAAAGTCAAAATTAAATTTCCTAGCAAAACGAAATGATAAACAAAATTAAAAATGTAGACACAAAAACTTGCAAGGAATCCAAATTCAAACCAATCTAAAATGAACTGTAATCCCACATTAAACATTGAAACTGGGAGGGAAAATGTTGCAGCCAGAGTCAAAATTATTCCGAAAAGACTTATAGACGTCACCATTGCAATACCGTATAATCCAACGATATCCATAGTTTTGCAGAAAGGTTTTAATATCGCAATTGATTCCCTCGGTTTCCATGTGATTATTCCCTTCACTTTACTAAAGCGGAAAATGGCGTTGATATATTGCACAAGCTCGTTTGGATATTTAATGCAAATTATTTCAGTAAGGTAAGTCATTACAATAAGTAGTCGCAAGAAGAAGCTTACCACAAGCTTAGTGCTATGATTTTTAACTATGTCGTCCATTGGAACTTTACCGGAGAAAGCTAATAAGCAGAATATTGCTAACATGACGAAATCTGTGAATAGTTGTTTCTGAGCGAAATTATAACTCCTGGAGAAAGTATTCTTCTGTCGAACTTTTGCTTCACAGGAATGAGTATCCCAGTATATTATAAATGTTTGACGGTAAAACTTTTCAAAAAAATATGTCAACTCCAACGTCTTATAAACTAATTCTGATGTCATTTTTTAAATTACTAGAGGTTAAATACTTCGCCGAAAATTGTTAAGCTTTACTTTGCTTATGGTTTACTAGTTCGAAGATATTAATGAGGCTTTCCAGAATTCCGAACCTGCTGAGATTTCAACTTAAATTTCTCCTAAATTTCTAGTCAAGGCAGTCTACCGCAAACAAATTCAAAACTGAAGTGACTCTACTCATGTCAGTATGGTCTAATAACATCATAACTGACGCATGAGTTTCTTTATTATATCAAAAAATCTGAAAAATTGCTTCGGCGATATGACGTCATTATATAATCATAAAGTTGTAGATGGAGAGGACGAATAATTAATATCCATGGCTTTCTCAGGTAATCAATTCATATTTCAGAAGGCGATACATGAATTTCCATGGTCCTATACAATTGTTATTTCAAACAGCCTTTTCGCCAAGCCTTGAGATTAAACCTATTTTCTTTCTTTGGTTTCATAAGGGGAAAATCATATAACAAATTTTAATTATAACAATGCATCATTCTTCATACTTAAAAAGCAAGTAGGAGAAAATTGATTCTATCACTTGCTTATATCCTGCATAATCGTTATTGTGGTTACATTGGGAGAATTGTTTGCGTAAGCATTTCCAATAGGTATATTTTGCAACTTTTTCTCTTTTATTATATTCAAGCGCCTCATTAGAAACATATGCTTTGGAACGAAGCAGTGTGATACGCTGCTTTACCTGCTGTCATATTGCGAAATATATACTTCAGCAAATAATTTCAATCGTTAGCTATAGATTAATAATTAACAAAGCGTAAATTAGCTTTTTGAAGAGCATAAATCCATACATACATGTGAAATCTCGTTTCGCAAAGAAAATTGTGAATAGAAACCGAAACCTTCTTCAATAAGCTTCTGCCTGATTTTAATAGAATACATGCAAACTATCTATCTATGAATATCATTTGGAACGGATAACAATATACGATCAGAAAATCCAATCAAACTTTCCTCGTAACTGCATTACATGTAAGTAATTCAACACACTCTTATAAAATCGCCCTTCGTGTTCATGATCAATAAATAAAAATTAACTGTTTGGGAGTTTGTGGGTTTTGTGCATTGTCATTTGTGAGTCTTATAGAAGTGATGCATGAGAAGAATGCTGACGACATTTCCCTCAAAGTTACGCAGGTTGATCCAACTCTGCATAAAAATATATAATGTTTATCAGGAGACATATATCTAAAATCTTACGACTGGGCAAAAGTCTATTTCTCTATTAATTAGCTACAAGCAGAGAAATTGGTTTATCAAATACGAATTTTTATCATACAATAGCTGCAGTACTCACAGCATTAAAAATTTTGATTGGGAAATTGATTACATTTCAGCTTGAAATAACGATATGCTGGAAACATTTGAGTGGGATTTTGCGTGACTTGTGCTTGTGAATCTGAATTAGTTTTAGTCAGAATATACACACACACACCTTTGGACAATTTAACTTATTTTAGCATTTATGATGAATTGGTACGAATGTTCGCGTCGAACCAAAACATTAAATCTGAAATCCTTTGGTTAAATTTTTTTGAAGCCATCTCTACATGTACGTAAATTAAAATAACATATTCCAGACTTGTCCATAGAATGAAAATTCTAAATTTTTTTGTATTAATTTATCAATAATTAGGTTAAAAAGTATTTACAATGTAAAGCTCTTTGAAAATTTATTTAATGAATGCTCTGCAAAAATTTTCCAAATAAATGAAAACTATGATTAATGATTAAGCCATTCTGATACAAGGTAACAAAAACTTTCATCCCCATGATAAATAATTGTCCATACTGAAACCTCCTCTTACAAGCAGCCTTGCCAGGCTTGGCAAGGCAAGGCTACAACATTTAAAATTAAATATAAATATTGTTATGTGCCTGCTGACATCATAATATCAACAACTATTAAAAAATTCTCGTATAATAAATGCGTGTATTATTACTGTGTTTGAATTCTTCACGGTGTAGAAACACCAAACCCCATAAATTTTAGAAGGTGGAGATACAATGACACAACAAACATGAATGAAAATGTCACTGAAAACTTTTCATAAATATTCGAATCATGATGCCACAAAATCATAACAGAACTAAAATATTTCATAAACAAAATTCAGGAAATATTCATTGACGGTTTGAATTCCAGTGCTAAGGCGTGGTAATAAAAGCAAATTATTCCCACGCATCAATAACTCATATTTATTTTGAAAGAGAAATTGTTCAGTTCCAACCTACATATCAATCAACTTCTGCCATAACATTAAATTTTAGATACGACATAGATTCAAAACACGCAGTAAATATTTCCATTTTGAAAAGAAATATCGTATTCATTTAAATTGCATTCTGCTTGAAACATACATCGTTTCGAATAACTCGCCCAAGTAACCCCCTAAAGACGTATATTTAATCTCCCGTAATTAAAACCTATAATTAAAATCAGCATTGAAATTTAGCTTGGATTATAAATGAGTATCTTACGAAAATAAATCAAATCAAATCGTTGCAGATACACAGTAATTTTTATCTAAAAATTTCTTTTTCTCTAATTCCTACTCTGAAAGATTAAGGTATTTTTTGTTAGCAAAATGTTGCTAAATTCTGGACTACTAAAGGAATATCTTCAAATTCTAAATTCCCAGAGATATACCACAGGTCGAATGGTTGACAGGTCCAACACCAAAGATTGGTTGCCATTAAATTGTAGGCCATTCAAAATAACTATGTTTGTGTCCGTTCTCTTCCTAACCTTGCAACTATACAACGTTGTGGGAAGAAATGATTCTGGGGCTTTTGTTGGCGGACAAAAAGTTGAAGGATTAATTGCAGTAATGTTTGTAGCCTTTGGTGTGCTCTTAATGCAGTTCTGTTTTGAAATAATAAACAAAAAGGAAACAGTTGAGCAATTTTTTGCTGGATTGGCTAGCTTCGAATCTCGATACTGCCCAACTGGATCTGGTAATGAGGAAGCTCAATTTAGTAATCCATTCTGTTAGCTCCTACGCTTTATTTAAATTATAATTAACTGTTTACAGGATTAAGCTCTGAAGACAAGCGTATTCTCAAATCTGCAAAGAAAACTTGTGCTATAATGAGACAAGTTGGTGTAAAGTCATCCCCTTTGTCGCTCTGCTTGACAGCACTAGCATTTCCAACTCTGCCATTTAATGTCCTCTCTTCACCACCAGCCGAATGGGTAATGGCATTCATTTACTGCATTGTTGAAAATAGGGATATTTCCTGGATTATAGAAAAAGCCATCACATTCATGTTTAACCTGTGGATCTGGGTATTAACGTACGGAACTGGGATTATATTGACCAATCAAATTATTATCGGAACTAGCTGCATTTCAGTGGCCATTTCAATATTTCAGCGGTAGGTATAACACCCAAATAAATTCCTGATGATTATCAAAATTTCTAAAGTTTTAAATATATTACCAGGAATGTATTGAANTATCGGAACTAGCTGCATTTCAGTGGCCATTTCAATATTTCAGCGGTAGGTATAACACCCAAATAAATTCCTGATGATTATCAAAATTTCTAAAGTTTTAAATATATTACCAGGAATGTATTGAAATTGGCTGCTCGACACACATCTCGCGAAAACTCGAAAGCATTTGGTCTGAAATCAATTCAACTTTACAGAGAAATCCAACTTCTGACTGGCTACTTTAATCAAATTCACGTCACCATTCTAATAAGCATGCTATCAATGGTGGTCTTTGCTCAAGTTGTTTGCATTCTTGGCTTGTTGGGCAAATCGGGGGAAGGTACAAATTCACAGGAAAACTCGGCAACTCTATATTTTGCAAAGTTCTTTTACGTGAATGGATTCAGTCTTTGCTTTATCTGTGTCAACTTTATATTTGGATGTTGTGGGCTTGTCCATGACAAATCCAAATCGTGCCTTGATTTACTCGATCACAAAGAAAATGTATATAAAAACAAGGCTTTTAAGAGGATGCGCAAATCCATGCCGGAAATAAGGATAATGCTAGGGGGCGTAAATTATATTGAGAAGCTTTCTCCTGTTATCTATCAACAGTTCACAAATGAGAGAATTGTTGACACTTTGCTTCTCCGCTCGTCCTAGGTACGAGTATCAGGTATTGGATTACAAATTGTTTAATAAATTGATACGGTTCTGTTGGATATAATATAATAATTATCTGGTAGTTGTGGTCTCTTTGGAAAATTATACACTTCTGAATGCCGTGATCTAAATATTTACCAACGTGGCAATTTCAATTTTTGTAATTGAAAAATATTATATACCAGCCTTGAAATTTGACCTATATTAAAATTAATTCAAGTTGCTAAGTACATGTTGCAAGAGTACCGAAGGCTAAAGTGTGGTAGATATACTGTTATTATTTTATCCACATTAACAACTCAATTAAATATTATATGCTTTGCAAATTAAACTGTGTGGATGCGTTATAATTATCTGAGAATGACAGGAAAATAGTAACAAATCCTCCTTACTTTTAATAATTTACGGGTAACAGATTGATGTTGCCCCATTTCATTTTACGGTCTTGCAAATACCGTTGTTAGAATATACGATGGATTTAGTTTAAAAGTTGCGGATTATGCTTCTCCTTTAATCTCATATATACAATAGTCAAGATTATTAAAATGCTGCTATACTCCGGGCTACTAGATGAATACCACAGATGAATTGAAACAATCACACAGAAGGAAACCACTGAGCAACTGTTTGTCAGTTTGGCTACTTTCGAGTCTCGATATTGGGAAAATGGATTTGGTAATCTGTATTACTAAATTGACCATTAAGTACTTTTGCCTCACTGGTTACAAGAAATTTTATCTGCTCTCTGCTTCTCCGATCTTCATAGGTTGGAATAGAAATGACGCTTTTAAAACTTACGGTTAATTAACATATTAATTACGATAACAGTTAACTTTAATTACAATGCTCTGATCAAAGATTGAATGGCTTAAATTCGTTAAATTTAACTCGGTTTCTTCACCCGGCCACCAATTTCCTTCTATGCAACATTTAACCGGTTAATTAAAACTTTAACTTTAG
>JAHZMV010002723.1:0-11540 GCA_027743765.1 Coecobrya sp. COE2 | reverse complement strand
ATATTTTTATGAACCACTCACTCCACTCGCCACTCATAAGCCCCAAAAATTCCAACACTCAACTCACACTCACCACTCACTCTCACAACTCATGAGTGAGTGTGGGCATCTCTGATTCAAGGTATTATATCAATACTGGCTAACGGATGCATTAAATGAGGTTGTAGCTCAAATTTTGTGCAGTTCTTAAATCTAACTTATCTATTGATAAAAAAGAAGATCCAATAAGAAAAAGGTGAAAAACTAAATTTCGAAATCCTTGGTTAATATTAATAATATTATAATATCATCAATAACATATAATAAAGCATGTTCATACATATTTGTATATGCCAAAGCCAGTGTAATATTAATTGTAAGACAACTGATAACAATATATATGTGAATATAGATAGTCAGCACAGCAATAAACGCCGGCAATTTATGTAATAAAATTTCGTTCACTCAACAAATCATGTTTATGTGCTTGTATATTGAACTAGAAATAGCCAGCGTTACATGCTGGTAGGGTGGCATGAGTTGTTATGCATATGGATCCTACTGAGTTTTTAAGGTGAGTTAGTTAGAGTTAGACATTAGCATGAATACTTCATCAAATGGTTTTTTGAAAACGTTAAACAACTATTCAATTTGAACTTAATTTACCTTAACTTCAAATTTCATAATTACAGAATGTATTGTAAAGCCAACAGTGAAACAGTGATATATATAATATATACTTTTATGACTGTTTAATCAACTTTCAAAAATTGGAAATAATAGACTTGTTAGTAACATTAGAATTATATCATATTTTCTATAAACACAATTATAGGCATACGTATCGTTCCGAAACATATTTTCTTGACGTGAACTGCTGCCTATCTTGATGAAAAGATCAGTTCTTGAAAATGAAGTGTATAGTTGTCCATGGGTGAAGACAGGATCCGGAAGGTATACGCCTGCATGGTGTTGTTCTTCAGTAATTACGTTTCTACGTCTACTGATTCTCTCTTTTTCTGTCTGTCGTTGATATGCACTCCATTTTGATCTTCGCTACCGACGCATTCTTGTTCCACCTGCCGTTCGGATTGCGTTAGATGTGCTCTTCGCATCCGTGCATATTCCGGTTTTCTGGCTCTCCTGTCATTTTACTCCATTACTGTAGCCACAAAGAAATTTCAAACCGTTACTAACATTCAACCGTGATCAATCAACTGAAGCCAGGCTACGCTTACGACGTCAGACTTTGGTTAATTCTGCCGTTCGGATTGCGTTAGATGTGCTCTTCGCATCCGCGCATATTCCGCTTTTCTGGCTCTCATGTCATTTTACTCCATTGCTGTAGCCACAAAGAAATTTCAAACCGTTACTAACATTCAACCCTGATCAATCAACTGAACCCAGGCTACGCTTACGTCAGACTGCACATTGGTTAATATATGTTACAAAATTATGTGACCTAGACCATCGAGGAAACTAATCCATGAAGGACCGTGTCGACTTAATCAAGGAACACTTTTGCTTCCTCGGGCCAATCCTCGGCGACGAAAACCTACTTTACAAAAATCTCTAACGTCAATATCACAACTGAACCAACGATCCGTCTTTGTCGGACCGAACCTCAGTTTAGAAAACCTACTCAATAAAAAGTTCTAACGTTAATATCACAACTGAACCAACGATCCGGCTTTGTCGGACCGAACCTCGGTTTAGAAAACCTACCTTACAAAAACTGGTAACGGCAGTATCACAACTGAACCAACGATCCGGCTATGTCGGACCGAACCTCGGTATAGAAACTCTACTTTACAAAAACTTTTACCGTCAATATCACAACTGAGCCAACGATCCGGCTTTGTCGGACCGATCCTCGGTTTAGAAAACCTACTTTACAAAAACATCTACCGTCAATATCACAACTGAACCAACGATCCGGCTTTGTCGGACCGAACCTCGGTTTAGAAAAGCTACTTAGCAATAAATTCTAACTTATGATATCAGAACTGAACCAAGGATCTTACTTTGTTTGTATATGTTTTTCCGAACTGAACGTGCCTTTGATTTCGTCTCCAGCCGACAGAATCGAGCCGCACCTAGCACAAAAATTATTTCACAAATAACTTCTTACAAAATATATTTCCACAAATTAACTTGTTTACTCATAAAGCACAGACTCTCCCTGATACTTGTAGTGGGTACCGACGGACGGTTGGTCTCAAGTCAATAGCTTATAAGTATGTAGATTTTGCTCAACCCAACACAGCTTAGGTTGCGTCTCCCTACGACAGAAATGAACTAAAACTTCTCTCATTGAAACCTGTAATGGGTACGGGCGGTCGGACGGTCTCAAGTCAACGGCTTATAAGTATATAGATTAAATGCGAATATCTTAACACAAAGTAGCGGCAATACGAAGAGCCTTTATTGAGTCTCTTAGTATAAGTTTCTAAAATCATTAACTGTGATTGCCCAACATTTTTTATGTATTCTTTCTAGATTTAATTTAGTCTTCTGCGTATAAACTAATGTGCCTGTAGTGAAAAGCATTAACTCCACTCTGCAATCTTTCTTTAAAATTTCAAGTAAAAATGCCGAGTTTAGCTATAATTGAATACATGTACTGCGTAACTGCTGGAAGTAGTATATTTGCTTTAATACCCATAAAATATACCAATACTCGGCGGGTTTCTGCCAATCTGAAATATCACTATGAAAAATATATATTTTTGATTTTTCAGCAGTCAGTGTCCATATTTCTTACCATTTCTGAAATTTACTACCATTTGAATAAAAATGGGAAAAGTTCAAGTGTGATTTTAATTGCTTACCAAGTGTATTTAATCATTATGAAACTGATAGGTGTAGCAATTATTTCAATATTCTACATAAACACAAACGAATTATCACAACTTTTTAATTGTTTGCTAAAACGATCCAACGGAATAGTGCCGTCATTTGGAATAAGAAAAGAAGACAATGAAAATATATTCCTCTTTTTCCTCATTGCTACGTCAATATCATCGAGCCTTTTGGTGTATCCCACCGTGCCCATCATGTCATACCTCTTACCTTGTATTCATTACAACCATGCTGTTCACTTTCTACTTCGTGAACCGTGTAAGGAACGAAATTATATGCGGATCGTAGTAATGTTGATTCAATCATTTCTAACCTTTCCATTAGCAACATTTATTGTAAATAAATATAGCACCAATTATGTATGTACACTTGAAGGCAATTCTGGATGATCTGAAACGACTCAGGTAATCAATAGCATTGATATCTTTTGATTTTTAAGACCAGTATTTTGTTTTATGTATGCAATTGGTGGATTACAGATTATTATCCCGGTATTGCAATTTTGCTTCGCTGGCGAAGTATTACAGGCAAATGCAGATATTTGCAATAATAAGTAACCAGTGCTATCAGACGTTTGGATGGACCGCGGTTCAATTTTTGGGGGCGGTGATGAATATTTGTGTACTATTCGCTATTCTCAAGTTTGGATATCGACTTCCCGAATGTTTTCAATTTTGTTTGGTACTTAATTTAATGCTAGTATTGCTTTTGGTATGTTTCATTCTGGATGTTGGCAGCCGCACAATTATTCATTCGAAAGTTATTTTGCATTCCGTGAAGCTTATTAGATGTAAAGAAACAAGAAAATGGTTTCAGGGTTATCCTATAATTGCCTTACGTGTTGGTAGTTTTCATAAAATGGACAGAGAGAGGGCTCCAGCCTATATTAGATTTGTGATTCAAAGAACGGTTTATCTCGTTTTGAAAATGGATGCTGATGAACTGTGAATAGGTTAATACTGCACATTGAAGCAGTTTGGCTTTAATCATGTCATACCCTAGCCCTCGCCTACTTATATATGCAAGTATATACAGATAACGAATAGTGTCATGTAATTTAAGCCATTGATATTCCCCGATTACCTTTTTTTCATAATCGAAAGTAAAGCAAGTCGAATGCAAATAACCGAAATGGTTGTTAAATCCTCTTGGCTTAATAAGTAGTTTTTATGTGTAAACATATTTATGTTTGTATCCAATTTGAATGCGTATATTTTTTTACCAGAATATCTAAAATACTGAAAAATAGTTGAGGGGAACTCATGATGGGAAACGTTTTCCTGCGTAAAATTCGTGTTTGGAAATGGGGAATGTTGGGGGAATGATAGGATACCAAAATATCATTCTTGGAAGCCGCGGAAGGTGCATTTCGATATTGAAAATTAAAGTTATAAATCACTTTCACACTATTCATTTGTGAAGATTCAATAATATAGCCAAAGTACTTATAATTATTAACAGTTTTTAAGCCTCCGTTCTCTATATTTTTCATTTGATTCATATTTATACAACGCAGAAGCGTAGTTGTATACATAGATATCTGCTTCGGCTACGATTTAAATTATCCAAAAGTTAATTTAATTTAAGTTTAGATAAAGATATAATTATAAAGGAAAATTAAATACGACAATTGAATTATGTGGCTTAATTATTGAAGTTGATAGATGGAATCTGATTTGAGTTATTAAATAGTGTGTTGATACATAATTACCACAATATTGATTCCTTTAGTTTTCGAGAAAGAATTACATATTTAGTTTCAATTTATACAAAACCAGATTGTCCAAAATTAATAAACTAGATTTTGTTAGCTTTTAATCAAAACTTACTAATATATTCCTCCCACACAATTAAACAAAATTAAAATCCTAGGTTTCTTCCAATTATTTCTACTACTACAATATATTAACATTAATTAGCTTTCCAAATCTTTTTTAAATGGTTTAGTGATTCATAAGTATTGGGTTTTCTTAGTACGTAATAAAAGAACTTTAATTATAATATACTTATAGAATAATTCAAATATTACGTATCTCAAAAAGCTATCAAAATAATTTCCTCTCTTAAAATAAAGCAGTGGGTGTATTGATGGATATTAAATTCGTTTTTGTCTCACTAATGCTTATATAAGCATATAGGTATGTACTCCGGTCTGACGAAATAATAAATTTTACCGTTTTACAGTTTCAAATTGTTTGTACATCCCATAGATAATAAAATTACTAATAACAATACTCTTTCAGTTATTTAAATTAAGTATTACTTTAACAATTTGATTATAAAAGATACGGATTTATTTTTTACATTAACTCAAATACTTGTGGGCATTATTCATATCCTATATCATTTCCTGCGATCATGTTAATATTCATTAATGTTAAAATAGCGGCGCAGTTTGTGGTTAATCTACGCTCATTATTCCAACTTGTCTTATTATCCATTACAACTTAGCTGGGATTGCGTCTCTACGCAGCTAAATCTTTAAAAATGGGGTTACAGCTTTGCGAAGAATTTTCTTTTCGCCTACTTTCCAAAGTCTCCTTTTATCTCTCACCATTTCCTGTGAAATGGAATTACAAAAATTCAAAATTGGTGGTAAACTACCCTAAATCAAAATGGATAAGCTACGGCATTAACATATGTTACAATCATCTCATGAGTTGCATTTGTCTTGGCTTGATATTTCAATTCGGCTACTTAAATCCGCGCAAGGAGTTCACTCTTGTTCATTCCGTGTCCTTTGGAATAGGTGGCATATTTGGTTTTGCATTTTCAATTGCAGTGTTCGTATGTTATGAGAATATGCTGGCTTTGGTATCTGCCACAAATGAATTATTAGAGATCACAGATGAAATTGAAAAGGGTAACATTAATTTTAATATTGATAGTTTATGTTGACAAGTTTAATTAACTTATTTTTTTAAATTTTACAGAATACAAGAAAAATGTACTGACGGGATATGACCCATCAAAACAATTTGACTACGGTTTCGTACTACTTTTCCTCTTAATTCCACTAGTGGCAACGTTTCCATTTTTTGCCTCGATAGTTGCAGTTGTGTCCGACGTCGACAACGCCTATTTCATCACAGAGGCATTTTTATCTGACGCTAAATATCGCGGTATTGACATGATCGTGTCCTCATTTGCTTGCAGATTTATTATAATTTTTATAGCGTATGCCGAGTTTTCTAGAACTAGCGGGTTCGGTGCCTGTGTAATGTTAATCGCACTGGATAGGGCTGGAAAACTGTTAAAAATAATTATGGTAAATGTTAAGGATACCAACTCATTTTACAGGTACTACAACAGTTGCATTCTTTTACATAAAAAGACGGAGAAAATAATTCATATTCTTGTGTATTTGTGTATGACCAACATATTTTGGGCTTTGGTTGCCTCTTTCTGGGTGTCTATAAGACATTCTCCTAATAGTATTAGTTTTAGCATGTACACCTTCTTTGTTACATTATTGATGTCTTTAGTGGTTGCGCATATGATAGGCGTTCCAATGATCTGTATAGATGCAGAAATGGCCACACATGTTGTAACGGTGCATAGACTAAGGGCAAAGTTTGTTTATGCCAGAAGACAAACAAAATGGTATAAAATTCAAATGATGAGATCTAAGGCGGTATCGCCAGTAAAGATTAAGTATGGCCCATTTTGGTTTTTGGACAGTGATTTCATCGGAGAGTATGCTCAGCTAATCACGTTGCGTTGTTTTGACGCAATTATGCTTTAAATAGCTCAATACATAGATAATTCATTTTAATTTTAGATTCATTACTTTATTTATATGTAAGAGCAATGTTTTACATTTAAATGACAACCGTAATGTAAGCACCTGCAACCTGTTTAAACTATAAATGGACGTATAATTAACACAAAACAAGATTTATGCCCCACTAAAAATTAACTCAGGAAATCTAATAAAATACTCCACTGCTGAAAGATAAATTTTAATAAGCATTTTGGTTTGTGCGTAATACATTAAAAAATTTATTATTGATTGAACTAGATGTGTACAATAACTAATAAACAGATGCAGATGCATAGTTCTATGAGTTATACGCTAACGTGGAATTAGATTGAAAATTTATTCATTTGTCTCATGTTGCTTTACCCGAGGAATGAGAATTATAATTGTAAGAATAATATAGTTAACCTTTCTCGCGATTTCAGGTTTAAATACATAATTAGGCGGAATAAAAAGCAAAATTAAGTTCCACGTGCTAAAATATTGAATGTTAAATTAAATCGGATATCTACATATCATTTCATTAGTTTGTAGAATAATTATGATGCTATTAAATTATTATATCTATTCATACAATATTAGATTATAAGAAGCAGATTAAACCTCAATTAGAAAAAATAAAAATTTCTTGTCGTTTATTGATAAATTCTGACTTTTCGTTATACTTCTGAAGTAATTTCTTGCTGAAAAACTAGATATCAAACATAAGCTATTTACTATTCAAATGAACGTACAAAATGAAAAACGTAAGAGCTAAATGATTCGGTTTGGTCATAGACAATGTGGAAAGATTATTATCGAAAGAAGGAAAACAAATTCGGACACAATTTAACTTTTCTAAGAGATGTGGGATCAACTATGTCATAAGATACTGATATCGGGTGCCGCGAGGTGCTTGTGGGATTCCGCTACGTATTTTCTATCATCGTTTAACTTGACTAGTACACTAATATATTCAGACCCTTCTTATAAAATTGCATAAATGCTTTACAAGGAGTAAGCACAAACACACTTGCCATTTCTTATTGGATCAGCAATCAAAAGTTATTCAGGGTAATATCTCTGGTGTTCATTTCAATCATTTCTCAAACAGGGCGTTTAATCAGAAGCCACTCGTGTCAATGTAACTAATGGAAAATGTACAACTTTACGGGTGATATTGTATACTTTAATTAACTTTAATACCGAATAAACATTCAACCAAATTTATCGAAACAGAATTTCAACCCGAGCTCAATTTTTATAAAACCATATTTGTTGGGGTAGAGCTTACATGAAACGACGCATTTCATTCCAAATTAATGGACAATAACGTTGTATAATGTGGAATTAATTAACATTTGGGTCTGAGTTGATTATGTATAGGTTAATTGCCTGTGTAATTAGTCATCCCATTTCTTGTGAGTTAACTTACCAGTTAGTTATATAAATGAAAGTAAATTTGCCACATTAATCATGATTATTCTAAGACACGTCAGTATAATACTAACAGTATTAATGTAAAAAGACTGCCAATTTACGTAAAACTTATTAAACTAGACTAGCGAAAAATACAATATGCCAAGTTTAGCAATACTTCAATACATATTCTGTGTAAACACAACAACCAATATATTTTCTTTGGTTCCCATAAAGTTTTCTGGAGTTCATCATGTATCCTCCAATTTAACACATCACCAAGCTAAATGCATATTACTGGTCGTACTTCAAGTCATGTCAATATTTCTTACTATAACAGAAATTTTATATAAATCCCCTGAAACCAAAACGAACTTTATTTTGATAGTTTCTGCATATCGACTATATTTGATTGGAATTAAACTATCAGCAATTGTACAGGTTCTAATATTCTATTTAAACACCACTGAAATGGCATTACTCTACAATTTTCTATTAAAACGGCCTAAAGGCATTGTTCCACAGTACATACTGACACCTGCAAACTTATCACAGCTAAATGGTGAACACGTATTTCTTTGCTTTCTCATTGCAACAAATATATTCTGCGTATTTTTATTTTTCCCCTCTGTTCCCACCATTTCATTTATTTTACCTTGTATACACTACAACCACGCATACGGTTATCTGCTAGGCAGAAACTGCTTACCATCGTTATGCCTACGATTCGCCAGTATGATTACGCAAACAGTCTTAACGCTTCCACCAGCAATTTTCATGGCTAATATTGCTCCAATAACGTTTGTGCATTTGAAAGAAATCCTGGATAATATGAAAAGCTTAAGGTATTGCAGCACTATTCAATAGAAGAATTGAGAATTTTACATTTCTAACAGCCATTATAATTGTTTTGTTTCAGGATACTTGTCACATCAAACGGAAAATGGAATGCTGAACAAGTAGCACGATATTATCGCCAGATACAAATATTTGTAATAATAAGCAATAAATGCTATCAAGAGTTTGGCTGGGCTGCTCTTCAATGTTTCAGAGCGATAATTAATATCTGCATTCTGTATACCTTGCTTACTTTTGGAACTCAGCTTCCGGTTTGGTTCCAAATTTGTCTAGTGTTAAACTTACTGTGTCTATTCCTTGTAATTTGTTTCATTTTGGATATTGGACGTCGTCCCATACTTCATTCTAAGGCCATTTTGCTCGCAGTAAAACAAAGTTATAAATGTAGGTCTACTAAGAAGCTTTTTAAAAGTTGTGCTGTGATTTCCCTAAGGGTTGGAAGCTTTCATAAAATAGACAGAGAGAGGGCACCATCCTTTATTAGATTTGTGATACAGAGAACCGTATTCCTGGTTTTAAAAACTGCAAATGCATGACAATGTACTATATGCCTGGTGTCATGATTTATTTCCAAATATTTACAAAAACATCCATAATAATATATTTAATCCTACTACAACCCAACTAAAAATTTCATGATGTACATTAAAACAACTATTTGCCACATTATGTTAAGAATTTTATATGTAATTGTATGTAGCATAATATTGGAAATGGTAATTTAGTTCAATTTTTTCAACTGTAGTAATACGATATTTGAATTAATAGGCAGTCTTCCAATCTGGTAATACATAATATTTTATAAGACAGTTTCTAATTTTTTAAGTTGGCCTTTCACGGAATCCTCATACCTTCAGTTTATTGGAAAGTCAAATATAATACGTAGAAAACAATAAATTGATGAAATATGTATTAATCAATTCCACTAGAATTCAATGAAGGGATGTAAGAACATGGTTTTACCAATTATTTGTGTTATCCACAAAACAGCTTTATCGTTCCTTATCAAAAGTATGCATCTATTATTGAATACTGGATTGAACTGGATTTGAGCAATTAGTATCTGGCTGTCGTCTACATAAAAATGATAATCCTTATATCCTTTTCTAAAACAAATTCGAGTATATTACAAGGGATACATAACATCGTAATAATAATGAATAAATAAGCTTGCTGCGTAGTAAGTTCTTAATGCACGTGCAATAGCTCGTTTTGTTTTAATCCAAGAAATCCAAAAACATGGTTTTCCAAAAATTAAATTATAAGTTAAATTTTATCTGGACAATGTTTAAATTTGTATATGGAAGAACAACTGATGTCGTAAGCCGTACAGAGATTTTGAATACAAAACGTTAATCTAGTAAAGACTGGCATAAATGTAGACATGCTGAAAACAGTATGGGATATCCATGTTATTGTTATGGCAACTGGAATTACATGACCATAATTACAGTGAAAGAAGTGCATAATATTTCTACCAGATTTGCCAAACAAAATTTTTATATGGACAGTAGTGCAAATCGGCAGTTCATTATTCCATATGTAGTGGAATTGTACGCATAAAATATACATCACATCCACACCGGACATCACTACTTTGCCCCAAATATAATGGTTGCATCCTCTTGTTCCACGGTAAGAAACAACGAAATGATTTTATGTATCGATTACGAAGTTTGCCTCATTCCTTTCTGGTCAAACACATGGCTACTAATTTTTTATTCGGTGAGCAAGTGCAAGTAAATGTTTCAGAATTAGATTTATTTCTTAACAATTTTTGTTATATGCACACAAGTAAATATTTGCTTATTTAGCAAATCACATGAATGTTCAGAACGACAGTGATAATAATTATGAAATACAATGCAGAAAAATTAATTATGGGGAGCCGAAGAATCCTCCAAATTACCTAACGACTCATTAGAGCCAAAGAACTATATGTTTAAGAGTCTCTGTACTATATCCTATTATACATAAGTATATATGACACAACAAAATTTAAATCTCAAGCTGCATTAAAACAATCAAATAGCTAGTAAGAATGGAAAAGTACACAAGCACTGTGCTACGATTTACTATGTAACAATTCCCAACAACAAACCCAAAAGGTTTACAGCCACTTAACAGACTTTTCAGCCAAACCAGATTACTTCCAGACATCGCCCCACATCCACACTTTTCATACTGCTTTCTTGACAACTCCTGAAATACAAGCCTTCGACGACATTCATCACCAAATTCCCGACTTGCGTGATAAACGCCCCCCATTGCTGTCATCGTAAGAACTACTGAAACTATATTGTTACTAGCGAGCGACAAGTATATCAACGTGCTTGACAATGGAAATATATTCAACCTTTTCAGTGGAATATAAAACATAACGACCATCTGTGCTAATGACATTGCTTTGCAAATTAGTCCCAGGCTACTGAACATTTCATTAAAGGAAACAGTTAGGGATCTGCTATATTCATATCCGTGGATTTTATTATGCATAGTGCTGACGTCAATAGGAAATGACGGTTTCTCATTTGTCAAATGTTGCAAAGACCACTTCAAGGACAATGCCAGTATAACCTTCATGAAGAGAAACTGAAATGCTCCAAGGTAGCAATAGAGACACATTAACAACTCGAGCGTGAAGGATGCGATGGTCGCGATGGATACTTTTGGCGACGAGAAA
>JAHZMV010002722.1:0-24110 GCA_027743765.1 Coecobrya sp. COE2 | reverse complement strand
AGGGTTCCTACTCTTGACACAAGGAAACTTTATGCCAAGTTTCAAGAGAATCGGAGTGTGCGTTTTGAAGTTATCACTCGGACAGACAGACATCCATCCGGACAGACATTTTCTCCCCTAGCCACCACCTCCCGTTTGTATAACGTACCTTCGGCACATAATAATGGTAGTCTAACGTGAAAAATATTAACAGTTTGTTCATTCAAAACAAGACTAGTTATTACAAAATGAAAGTAAATATCATAAGCTGCTTTGACTATTTTGAACTGGGACGCGACATGGTGTTTAAGTTGAAGTCATATACGTAATATGAATAGTGCCGACTGTAACTGTCTGACAAATGTTTAACTGATCGTGAACCATCCTACAGTAATATAACCACACGCTTTGCGTGGGCCGCTAGAGAAAATGAACTATGATTTATGATGACATGAAAGCTAGAAAAGTTTCAGCAAATAATATGTGTGGAGAGGGAATGTGGGTTTCTACTTTCAGTTGAAAATACGATGAGTTGCCTGATAATCATGGTAAAGTTCCCTATATGACTAAGAAAGAATAATAATATCAAAAATTGCAGAAAAGACTTGAATATATGCTGAATCAAGCCAAGAAAATGCAAAATACTACACTAACATTACACAAATACGATTGGTTGAAAAAATGCATGAGAAGCATGTTTGTGTATTTTGTTGAAACGGTTCATGGATCGCTATTGAAGAAAATGATATGGCTTATGACACGACAATAAGAATAACCTTTCTGAAGGGTACTACGACGGTTTCCAAACCTTAGCTAAAGTAAGATTCATGTCACCAAAAGGAAGTTGGCATGTATCTGACTTGTAAAAAGTACAAGTCCTCAAAGTTTATGACAGAATAATTTTGCCTGAAAAAGTAAAACCAGTATGATTCTCTTTGAAGAATAATATCTACACGATGTGGCGTGCGAACTGTCAGTAGACAGCAGAATAAAAACTCAAGGCTAACCCTAAGAACTGGGAAAAGAAATTCCCCTTAATAATTTTGTCTAATAATAGTAAAAAATGTTGTCTCATATACAGAATAGTTTTATCCACTCTATCCTAAATATCAAGGACTTTCTTGTAAGTGGATAAAAAGAAACCATGCATCATCTCTCATTTCCTTCAAACTTTCATTTTCATGTCTCAAAATTATTTTCACTTTGCCCCGCCACTCCATACCTGGATTGCATGCACAGTCAAATCGTATTACTCATATTATACGCTTTTTTATTTTAGGTCTATCAATGGTGAAACTCTACAAGTGAAAATGCTATCTGGGATTCTCTGGTGTAGAGCACTTACTTGGCACCATTAGTTTGAAGGGAAGTTGATACAGTTGCAGACACGAGAGCTCCATTGTTTACAATAAGGTTAAACTTGCACAACGTGCCATCGCGTTTGTCGGTCAAATAAAGAATGAAACTATCTGCGGAGACGGCGCTAGCAATGCAAACAGCGAGTTCCCACATCACTGACCCTTCCCTTGAATTATTTTTCTGGAGGGACTTGGCCAATTCTTGTAGCATGTTTTTCTTGGGCTCTGTAGCAGCAGTAGTAGCGCCTCCGGCAGCACCGAATTTCCATCGGGATAAACTGCTTTTCCTGCTCTGTGCCACTTTGTGACGATCCAAAAGCCAAGATTCCAAGGTTTCTTGATCCACATTTTTGGTCACGTATGCGTCCAGAAATTGAGGATTTTGAAGTAAATATTCCTCAATTTTTTCTGTGCCATATAGAATTTTTAATTGCTCTTTAATAATTGATCAGTACATGGCTCATGACATAATGTATGTATTACATATATATACATAATTATGTTTTGACACGTTTGAAGTAAAAATGTCGGAAGTCTTACCTGGGTCCATGTCTGCAGCATTGACTGCAAAGAAAACCATGAAAAATATTTATTGTCATTTATTAGCTATTAGCAAATATATATAGCACGTTATGAACAACATTTACTTCTTGCGTGCATAAAAGTGAAAAAAATGTTTTTTCGTTTTTAACTATTCAATGCTTTACTTTCAGCGCAACAACGAACTAGGCTCTACTCTCTGTTTTAGCTCTAGTCGCTAAAAACTACGCAAATTATAAAAATAAGCATTTGTAAACTAGAGAACACAATTAAATCAATACATTTATTACTGATTTATGTATATGAACTAAATTAAGCTAATCCGTGTCTGTTTTTCTCGTCATCAGTGTAAAAATAAACAAATCTTTCGATCGTCAGTAACAGTAACATGCATCTGTTCCCATCATTCATGAATACAAACGTCAATATGTACTGCATAAAAACAAAGATGTCTTACAATTTTTTTCGCAAGCATTGTGATGCATGACTAGTGGAAGATTTGACGTCTGACTCTCGAGATTACAACTTTAACTATAGTTAACAGTACTTGTCTTTGGCATACACAATATGGTCCTCGATAACAGTAGGAAACTTTTTGCTATCTCCAAATCTGACAATCTCAACAAGATGCAAGATAAGGATAATATGCAGACAGACTGTTTTTTCATGGAAACTTCAACGTGCGTTCTGTTTGCATCTAGATAATTCCACTACTCTACTTATCTTACTTAAATATCCTAGGTATGCATGCAATGCAATAGATGTTTGTTTTATTATGTACCAAGCGTCTTGACCTTTCACAATATTTTTTGAAATGACAAAAAAAGCATGCACACATGCCAGCATGCAAAAATAAACCAGGGCAATAAAACCAAGAACAAAGAATCGGCACTGTTTACGAGAAACTGTAAAAAGTAACTTTTCAGCAAAGTATGTATTACCTGCAGAGGCATCATCTTTAACACAAGAAGCTCCCATTTTCAGCCGAACCATGTATGTAAATGGTGTGTTTTAAAGTCAATCATTCTAACACAGAATTAGCATTTCAAAAGGATTTGCTAACTGTCGTGTGGAAACATTCATTACGTTTAGAGTAGGCACGATATACACAGATAGGCTAGTTAGAACATGTTCAAAATGGAAAGAATCAGTAGCTACATTCACAAAAAGGCAATTATGTAATAGTCCAGATACTCCAGCAGACATCAGTTCAAACGTTGATTTTTCTTTGAGGAACTATATGCGAAGGGAAAATATGACGCTATACTTAATCCCAATCTTTAATACTTTTCTAAATTTAGATTATTTGCAGATGGTGAGGTCAAATAATTTAATTTTAGTTAATAAATCTCATGTTTGTTCATCACTTTAAAATGGCTTATTGTTTAGTGAGTGCAATGTAGAAAAGTATATACATACAGGATGAAGGGATATATGTATATAATATTACCAGGTTAGGTAAAAACCAACTATTTCACTGACAACACGAGGATTTCCGTATTGAAATGACAAAAACATTATTTCTCATTATGACCCATTTTCTCATATATTAAAGCTTAGGAACAGGTATGATATACGTAGTACTGGGACTAATTTCCAAGATACAAGTCACTTGATATAACCGGGCTCTTTTCTCCTCTTCAATTTATCACTTCATATCACAAATTAAAACAGCGACTGTATTCATTATTGTAATTTTCATTTGGAGTATATTTTCTAGTCTATGATTGATGTCTCCAGACAGGCTTCAGAAACTTGGTGGATGTCGCTGATTCAAAGTTTCTTCAACATCATCTTCATTCATTAAAACTGAACAACTTTTATGGCTGAGCGGCCACGCTAAATATAAGTACGCATACTACATTTTGTTCGTGAGCACTTTCTTTTCATTTTCACTCCAAGACAGCATTTAATAGCATGTCACACAACTTCTCCCTGGGAAGTTGTATCGCTCGCCTTGTATACCCCAGCGTTTAAAATTGGTTGGTTTTTAACAATATAGAGGAGTAGAGTAGCTGTGACGGAAATTAGAGAAAATTGTTTGCTGACCTCTGATGTAAAGTAGCACTTAAGTTTATCATCTTATGAACGCAATGCATATATGACGTTCCCAAGACGGCTTTTTATTACAAAAGAGAGGATGGGCCTAAAGTTTACTTCTCGCGTTTCTTTGAAGCATCCTACCTTCACACCACTCACACCAGTAAAGATTTACAACCTTTTCTCGAGCGAAGATTCTTTAAATTGGAGTACTCGCAAAATTAACTTTTAAAATTAAATTCCACATCCAAGGAAAGAAATAAAAAGACTCGTCTTTGACCATTCCTTGTGGAGGTTCAGAAAATTATTTGAACATAAGGGTTATATGTATGGAGTACGCATCTCGAATATATCACCGTGTGTGCCGTGGAAAAGAAGAATAAGTCAAAAAAAAGTAGCAGAGACTTACAGCAGCCATGTGCAACACTTCAATTTGATGATGATAATACAACACTGTATTAGACTTTCAGCGTAACAAACTCTTTTCAACATTGGTAAAATGTTCGCATATAGTGCAAAGAGCACTTTGAGAGAGAGAGGATGGATGAGATGAAGTCCTCTTGAGAGTTAATTTGTTTTAGATGAAAATGTTGGTGAGAAAGAGTACGAAAGCACTAAACTTCACTGGACTGCTAGGCACTTCAATGGCATCGCATGTCCTTCAATTCAATAGACAAATCATCAAAGCTTCCTTTCTTCTTGGCTAAGGTCCCACATAATAACAATCTTCAATCTTTATCAGTCTTTAAATTCATACCACTCCTTTTCACACTGGCAACAAAGTCGCAACAAAACAACAACAAAACATGTCAAGATTGAGGATGTCTTCCAATATGCGAATAACGTCAGGATATAGCTAGTGGGTTACACGTACAAATAAACAGGCCAGGACTTTGCTACAAAATACTACGTTGAGGAATTATTGTTGGAGTGTACTTGTTGTTTTAATGATCCAACCATCATATTTAATTTATAATTTCCAACAATTGAAAAATGTTAAAATGCCATTACTTAATTCGCAATTATTCTCTCTGCATCGCTATTACATATTATCTCTGGGATACCTACAGTCGTGTGGGTCGTAATAAAATTTGCGTAGTACATAGTAGTACACTGCTGTGCAGCATAACAATCAGACAGCAAGGGCGTTGGGCGTCTTCGTCAATGGAACAATCATTGATCATATTATCATCTAGCTTCGGCACTAACATTAGTGCTTCACAGACGAGGAAAAACTGAGGATTCTATCATTAAAAGTGAGTTCATTGAGTGAACTTCACTCACAGAAAAGTTTTACATTTTGTACCTTTATTTTCCTAAGGCAGGAACATGTATAAAGTAAGAAGGTGTGTTATAAATTCATGAACTCACGTACTCTTCAAACGGCTGCCATTGATGAATTATTCAAGTCACAAGATTGTATTACAAATTAAAGAATGTTTTTGTCCTATTTTTATCTTTAGCTTGTATTAACGTAATATTTATTCCTTATAATCAGTGTTAATCCACACGTTCTGTTATTACACAAGCAACGAAATCTATTTATAAACATTTTAAAGGATAATATTTTTTTATAATCCACGTTATTTAAATGAGTAAGTTAGATATATGCTGTAGCACATCATCTTCTTGTTTTTTTATGGCAATGACAAATAGATTCTGGTCTGCACACTTATTGTAGATTTAAGGTATAATATGTTTGTTTGTGTAGATAGATGGTTAATGCAGACAGTAAAATGAAAAGACACCTTTAATTTTTTAGCAATTTACTTCCTCTGTTGCTGGTGCTGTAAAATAAATAATAAAAATTGACATGTTGCCTCTGATGATTAAAAAGATTAGGGGAATATGTCGATGCCATTCTTATCTCACACAGATATTTTGTTATGCGTTCATTGATTCATGAGATTATAAAAGTTTAAAGCTGTCTACTGTATTGATTTCCCATTGGCAAATCCGTATCACATGAAATTATTGTAACCCTTTTGATTATGATGATGTCGATGACGGATATAGATTAAACGAAAGAGCTTAAACTACAAATGTCAACTTTTCATGAGTGATCGTATTATTACTCTTCCCTGTTGCTTGTCTGATCGGCTGCACAGTTAAATGTTATATCGAACAACGACTGTGGTTGTGATAGAAGATCACTAGGTATTTTTATTTGATCAATGATCAAATTCCAATTCTACATAATATACTGTTGTTGTTGCTGTTGATGATGATAAGATGTCTCATCTGATTTAAATAACTTTGTGCTTTTGGCTGATAAAGGAATACATATTATGTATGTTTTCTGGTTGTATATGGGCATTAACATACTTTATTGTTGAAACTAGTCGTTTCTCGTTATAATTTAACATTTCGCTTTATCAATCATTTTCCACAATCATTAAACGTCACTGCTACATTTACCAAAAGCCCTTGTGGCGTGCCCTGTGCACTCATACTGATTTTCTCAACATTTATTCTATAACGTCTATAATTCAATAGCTTTTAGATTTCAGATCTTCACCTGCCGATGGTATAATTGTAAAAAAGAAAGATATTTATGAGACGTGTCTGAATATATTATTTTCATTTTGTGATTGAATTCTATTTTATTACAGCAACACTACTCGTAATGAGAGGTAATGCAAGGTAATGGGTGACAGAAAAGAAATTTTTAAAGATTTATGGGACTCGATTCCGACAATTTGAACCGTTTCTTCATTTGCTCGTGCCTGCACAATGAATTGTGTGCAATGAGTAACTGGTTTTTTTCATAGCATCAAAATGTACATTATCGGTACGCAAATTCAATACATGTTTACACTTCACAGTGCATTACACTGCGGTTTCAATTAAATTAAATTATACATGCATAAATTCAGTTTTGTATGAACTCTTTTGTTTTGTCATTATCTTGTCTTTTTTGTGGTAGCTGCCTCGTAGTGACGATATCTGATATCATTGTACATTTTATCATTTAGCGCTTCCGATCATTGAAGTAAAAAGTGGTGATACAAGAATTATAGCAAAGTATACATATACCTATACAATATACACTCGTATGCAATCTATATGCGTGAAGGCAATTATACGAACTGTTAACAATTTGCTCAACCACATAGACACACCAGCAAATGTTCGAAATTTAATTACAAATTACATGAATAGTAAACAGCTTGTAATTCCCTATAGATTTGATTTGACAAATTATCGCAAAGACCGATTATGTACATCATAAAATGGCACAGTATTGCTGGACAATTGAGTTAATCACTAAACTATACGAAATGAATTTGCAGCTTATACATGCATACATGCTTACATTTACCAAAGGTTATACAGTACACCAGTTCATATTTGTACAGATACATACATGTTTTTAGGACACACTGTGTTAAAGTAAAGTAAATGATAAAAAACACTTTGGATTTTATAATTCAGAAGTCATACGTGGTAGCCTTAACTTTGGACTGTTCCGACTTTTGCAACACTTCCTAAACAAATTGCATATATATTGGGCGTAACATATTGGCAATCCCAAAAAGCTACAGGTGGACTCAAGGTATGTGGTGTGTTTATAAGGAAAGGACATAGACATAGTCTAAAGCAATGCATTAAAGAAATTGATAGTGAGTTCGAAGATAAAAAAAATAAAACCAGAGTGCCACTAAACACAAGAAGACCAATGGCAACTATTTTTGGGGTACTATGTATTACATAAGTCAAACTACTCGTCCTGGCATTGTTTCTTCTATATTGATCAAAATATGAAAATACCGTTATAACAGTAACATAGTATCAGCTTCAAAGTTTTGTTCCTGAAATTATCTCGTTGTAGAGGCGAATCCACAGATATGTCACATGTCATATTTAATTCTTTTAAAATTTGACCTAATCGCTTAATCTTTCGACAAAAATAGATGTAGTCTCAAGTTTGCTGTGATTTTGTTAAAATGATTTATTTGTGACTTTTATCTCCTTTTGCATACATTTAAGAATTTTCTGTGTGTCACATTAAGAATAATATATAAGGTAGTAATTATAATTACAAATATCTCAACATACCTATGACCATAAGCACCTATACTGTGTTACACTACCAAACGACCAAGCTTTGAGTTTCCAGATTGGAAGGAATAGAATGCACACAGGAGCAAATATTGGCTAGTATTCCAGTGCACGATTCACGATCCTTTTGACAGATCACTTTTATTCAAAAGCTCTACTTTCAGATTTACAAGGACGTTGATGAAGTACTCGGCAAATAGCTCGACAGCAACAACTATAAGGACGAACAAACACACTATAGCAATCAAAATCTAATGTAGACGAGATGAAATTGAGTGGAAATTCCTGAGATTGGTTGAAGAGCACTCTGTAAACACTATTTGGAACACATGCATTGATAGAACGTGAGAAAACTGTTATATGGCCAATTTCCAACCGTTCGTCAAAGAAAATGTCGAAATGCCAAGTCCTAGTATTCATTCAATTCTATTTGCTTTTGCTCCTAGCGCAGGGCATACCTCCATATACACGATCGTTATAAGGAACTAGTGAACCCATGGAAGAAATAGAACTTCGTGCGAACTCAAACGATAAGTAGTGATTTTCAAATGAGCCATCATGTCTTTTGATACATTTTTCAAACCCTAAATACACAGGAGTGTCTATTGATCTACAGTACAGTAGCAGCTTAACTACCTGTCTATGAAAAAAATGTAAAAAATTATGATCCAAAAAGATTCATGACGATTTAGTGGGTACATTTAACAAACCATTGACACGAATATACCGGCAAGTGTATCACTGCAATAATAAATCCGTCTCTAAAACTTCGAATGCGCAACTAAAACCATGAATGGATCACCTACCCCGCGAATGGGTCACTCAAACAACGAACGGGTTGCCTTAACCACGAATGGATTACCAAAACCACGAATGGATCACTAAAACCATCAACGGGTCACCGAAACCACGAAAGGGTGACCAGAACCCGGAATGGGTCACTAAAACCACGAATGGGTTATTAAAATCACGACCGGGGCACCAAAACCCCGAACTGGTCACCAAAACCACGATTGGGTGATTAAAACCCCGAACGGGTCACCAAAACCACGAATGGGACACTAAAATCACGACCGGGTCACTAAAACTACGAATGGGCCACTAAAACCATGAATGGGTGATTAAAACCGTGAACAGGTCTCCAAAATTACGAATATGTCACTAAAAATCATGAATGGGCGATTAAAACTACGAATGTCTCATTAAACCCCCCAACGGGTTACTAAAATTACGAATAAGTAATTAAAACCCCGAATATGGATCACTAAAACAACTGGTGCATTATTATCAAGCAGCTGCTGCGCCTCCTATATAATAATTAGTTACTGCACATGAAAATTACAAAATGTAGCGTATTAATTAGAATGTTGCTTGTGTGTGTGTGTGTATGCAAAGCGCCTCGCTTGGTTGAATGCTTTACTATGCATTGTTAATGCTTGCGGTCCCTGTCCTACGAACAACATTTTTGAAACTTTAATTAAAATAGGAAGGAATATGTCGATTTGGATAAAAAGTGGTTTGTGACAACCTTACAATGTCTGTAGTCACTGATGAACCAAGGTTCAAATCTCAAGCTGTCATGGAGGGGTCACAAAAGGGAGAAATATGTGACCTTTGAAGAATGTCGCCTTCTCTCATTTACAAACATGCATGCACAAACCATTGAAAATTCGTAGAACTGGTGCCAAGTTTAATAGGCAAAATATAGAATTGATTGGGCTCTCTTTTACACCAATATTTCCCCTTTCTCTTCCATCATAGCACACTTTCTCTCGCTGTGTTCACATACAGCGTAGTTCCGTCTCCAGTTCTTACAAGAGATAATGTACAACGCAATATTATGCTGTTTAATTAAAAGTTTACTCAATTGTGTACATCTCGTGTCGCTTATGAGCTCCTCCAAGTATATCACATAGCACACATCTATAAAGAAACGAAAATTTTTATACTCTCAACCTTTTAATTTTTCAAACTATTGATGAAATCTTGAGGAAATCACAAGGGGACAAGTTAATAATCGAGGCAAATATTTATACACATCCAATTATCTGTAGCTAAATGTGCCTTACCGACCACTGTCGCTAAACTAATAACAACTTCATTTTCAAAATAATATTATCGCTAATGATTGCGAAGAAACTTGTTCAGGTAACTTCCTTGAAATTTAGCGAGACGAAAAGCACATGCATGCCTATAGGTATAACCTATTTATTATTCACAGATAACTTATGCACATAAGTAAAGTAGCTGCACAGACATATTTGCATGTCTACCTAGATAGATATCTCTACACCATATAATAAACATTTTAACATTGCCCAACTTGAGATTCAGATTAGCGTTTGTTCTATAACAATAATGTAAGTTTAGTATTTTTACTAGTAGTAGTCCTAAACAAATAAATAAGCTTTCCTTTGAAACGGTATTACTTGCGCCGACATACGTCAGAAATGCTTTTAATTTCATTTGAGTCTGGCAGTATTTTAATGCTTGCAACAAAATTGTTGAATACTCTGATTACATTTGAAAAAATATCTGGGGTTAATTTTATTGCCTTGTAAGTCTCCTCAGAGAACTTGCTGTTCGAATGAAGGTTGCTTGATTTAGTTTAGTAAAACCCGTAGATTTTCTGTAATATCTTCAAATGCTATTTCTAAACGTGAACAAATATTTTAAATCTGTATCTTATATAACCAACTCTTGCCCTTGGTAAGACGATATTTAATTTTATCACTGCATTGTAAATCTAAATCCATTACATATTACGAAAATATTATGGACAGAGATATGCCTTTTCTATTTTTATTTTGTGGACCACTAAGCTCATCGTGGTCAGAGTCAGATGTCAGATTAGATGATGGACAAAGTAGCTTAAAGCTGTAATGTGACTTGAAGAGATGAGCAGGCAGGGTAATTCACATTGAATTTTGAAATGTGATGTAATTATAATGCACACTCTATGAAAATTGCAAATACGTGTATGTACCTTGAAGAATAAATATGCAGCAAAATAAAATATATAGTGCATTTTATAATAATAAAATATTGTATAATTTAATTTCTACATAATGTATGTCCTTACAATCATATCGCCCACATTGTACATAAACATATTATTCCGCCCTACAATCAAAATTCAAAGTCGAAAAATTGCACATTGCATAGGTAGTTCGATTTTTGTATATTGTGGTGATTCGATTATGATCAATTGTATTGTACAACAAAGTCTATAAAGTAGATTTATTAGCAATGAAGTATACATTTGAAGAACTGTTTGCTGATGCACATTATCTCAACTTCTGAGTACACTTTTCTACAATGAAAATGTCTCTACTATAATTTTGATGTTTGCCAACATTGAAAGTAATAACAATTTTGTTGTTTTATTTTAAGTTATTATTATTTTAGGAATTGAATAGCAAAGATACCATTATTTTCCAAGTACTTGTGCTTGCGCAAGAAATACTCCTACCTTACGATGCGATTGAAACAGTTTATTATGATATGATATGATACTCTATAGTTAGTTTGGTATTGGTATTATATGAATTTTCGAGTAACATGTTAGGTTACTGTAAACACAAAGGACTCGCCTAGAGCATTTTATTACTATACATAACCAAACGTGTTATCAGCTTTTAAAGTTTTTGATACATCAAGGATCTCAAATTGGATGCCTCTGTTCTGTAATGAATCAAACATCAGAGGGTACCGACAACAGTCAACAGTTTGTAATTAAAACTCCAACACTAACAGTGCTCTGAGGTTATGTAAATAAAACAAATAAATATTTTAAAAACAAGAATGAAAACCAATCAACACTATAACTTATGATGTGACGCTCGCAAGAAAACTAAATGTGTATTCATATCTGACTGAACTTTCTTATTAGTTTCTCTCTCTTAGCTAGCTTGATTTTCAGCGTGCCTATAATTAACACCTATGATCAGCTTCTCATATACGAGAAAATTTAACAGAGCTTGAATTCTCTTATAATACATAAACTTTACCATGCCTTTGCAACATATACACAGGGTAAGCTGATTTTATGAATTTATTATTTGTTTGTTGTTGGCGATATACTACTTTGTATGGTAATAAAGTGTTTACGTACGAAATACGAATTTATTTTGGAAAAATATTTTCTTTCTGAAAGACGTAATAATATGCTACAGTAGCTTATTCACTCTACTAGAACAAAACTTTCCCCCAAACTTTTACAGTTTCGGCTACTTCCGCACTTGCTTAGGTTGGCACAATTTCTTTCTGCTTGCTTCTTTCTTTCGCCAAGTTAGGTAATCTATGGAAGCATAAAAAAGGAGCAACCACGAGAAATGAGAAATAAGAAAGAAGTTTTCCAGAAACACGACACGACGACAATTCGTTTACGTACATAGTCTCAAAGCGTCTTCTGAGAAATATTATGAGTTCATGAAACAGTATAAGTTACCCAAACAAGTAAAAGAAAACACATTAGTATTATACACGCTTCCTGGACATTAGTTCCTGCACTCAAGCGCAAGAAACTACAGTTTTTCATTTTTTAATTTAGTTGTTTAGTTTATCTAGTAATGAAATGTTTAAAATCTCATACAAAGTTTTCACGATACAGGTAGTATGATAGGAGTAATAATTGCAACATTATTGAATTAGTACTGACTATATCTATTTACCTATTTTGATTATGTTTATGGCATCTCTTGGCAGAAAAATGAAGTTCCAAATAATTCCCTAATTAAATATGATAATGGTTATAAGTTGTAATAATAAGTTATTCTTAATCTTTGTTTCCACTTCCAATTAATTCTTACTTATTCTTCCACTGCATCATAATATTAGTTTCTAAATTGAAGTAATATAGTTGGAATAGTTGGAATAAATGGAATATGGTTCATTAGTAGAATTGATTAATCTACACTATAATAAAGCGAATTGAGGCAAGTTTGTTAAAGTATAAAATATTAATATTATAATCCGAATGGTTCACACTCACGCAGTCATTCTGGTACATTCGTGTGTAATAAAATCATAAAAGGTATAAAGGCATAGGATCAGAAGAAGACGTATACGTCGGCTTAACACTCTTCACATTTCTCACTTAGCTCTAAGCCCAAAGGTGGAACAGTATACCTAAATAGAAAGCCAAGTAGTGTTTCGCAATCTAAAATGCCTACCTATGTCGTTTCGTTTTTCTGACAGGCTTCTTTAGAATACTTTTCAATGAATGTGTTGTATCTAGAACAGAGAATATAGGAACATAACACAAATCCATATAAAATTTAACGTTGCAAGCACTAGTTCATAACAGCAAAGCAACAGGATAAGAGCACATTTGGGAGATGTGATACAATTTGATGGTGATCATGATCATCAAGAGTTTTACTAGCTTTATTCTGTCTAACATAACAACAACGAAACGAGTGGGGAGAAATGTCAAAAAACCTGTGGATTCTTTAATAAAATGTGGCGTTATGCATGACTGCAATGTTGATACACTAGAGACACCATCGCATCGCTTTTACTACCGGGCGTTTGTACACCCTGCTTATTGTGTGCTTTAGGTTTCAGCCCACATTCCTCGTCACACAGCTTTGTAGATTGTTGTTCCAAGAAGTTTTCTATTTAAATGTGCACACAAGTTGCATCAATTCAGTCAGTAGCAAAGGAAAATGATGGAAACAGGACTAGATCTGTTTTCCCTTGTGCTCAGTATTCAGTTCACAAACAGGTTATGCCTTGTGCACAAAGGGTTTTTTCCTTTGACTCTCCAACCACGACCGTTTCTTTCAGCCCACCAAAAAAGTTTCTGTTTTTATCCTTTAGTTTAATTGATAGAGTTACTTTCATATGTGCACAGCGCAAGCGCTATTAAGAGTCTACGAAAGGCAGTATTTTGGTTAATGCGAATTACCTAAAAATCTACCTGAGTGTCTTTTCGGAATTATAGAAAATAGAAATAGAAGGCATGCCTGGAAATGTACCAAATTAAGCCTATAAACAAAGTTTTTCTAATTTAATTTTAAGCGAATTTTTGGAACGAACATTCCTCTGATTTTCTTATCAGCCAGTCATTATCATCATAACGATTTTATATAGACATACAAATTATATAACGCTTGTCTTCTTTCATGAATCGGGAATCTTGGTCCTGACTACTGTAATATGCATAATGATGTAAAGAGACTAAATGTAGATTCACGGGAAGGACAACGTTATGTAACCATCTACCCGGAAGAAGTCCTGATGATGTATAATTTCTGCATTTATGTCTCTTCCAAGAAATAACTTGTGTGCGAAATATACGTAAACACACAGAATCATCATCAGTAGAACACTCAACGACCATTTCTGTTCATATGCATGTGAATGTTGGCTTGGCATAATAGCATGATCTTCATCATCCTCACATATCACACTTGCTTGTGATTTCTCTTTACTGAAAGCTTTCTCTTTCATGAGGACTACAGGAAAATCCTTTCTTTGCTCTTCTGTGAACAGTACTGTGAGCCTCATCTCGACAAAGATTACAGATTCAACAAGCGATATAAAAAGAGTAGTGCAAAATTATGTTAAGTTCAAGACCTATTTGAATGTCAAAATTATATTGTTGCTGATATTGAGTTTTCTCGTAGTTTTATAAAGTAGATCGCTTTATTTCGCTTTATTTGAGCATTATGCAGATCAGAAAAATCCATAAAGATAAATAAGTAAATATGCATCAGTCTATTTTTGATGATCCTGAAAGTACCAGACTATACTGCTTTGTCAATTCTGCTGTATATATGATATAGAATCTTACAGTCTGCTTATATATCACTCGTTCAGATCAATCATTCTGTTGAATTTCAGTCAGTTTTACATATCACAAGAAAAATGGTTCAAATCATCCTACCGTTATCTTTTCTATGGAAGGATCATCATAATATAAGAAGAGAAGACGTTATACAATATAAAAAATCAATACTAGGTTTTTTGAATGCGCACGAAAAACAAATCCTATTAGGGAAATAGAATTTACAGGATATAAATTGCGGACTGATATTATTCCATAAACAGAAAAACTTGGAAATTGCACGCTTAAACGGTTCAAACTGTATGTAGTACACTCATAATTACGTGAGAGTCATCAGATCAGAATCTCCAATAAAACTAAAGGCTTTACTCAAAACTAAACAACCTTCATAGCATTACAGACGCATATTAAACTACACTAAAATATGTATGGTATTTGTGGAAAGAAGTTAAAATAGATCAATGAAAAGATATCGTAAATGTGGTTAGAACCTTTGTCCATTTTCCATTTGACTCGCAAATGCTGTGAGTCTGGGTACAAAACACAATGGTAACAAACTCACCAAATGATAAAAAATATTTACCAAAGTAGAACGTTGATGGTTCAGAATAAAAAATTATGGGTATGAAGATACTTTTTATGCACTTTTGTACTTTCTCTAAGATCTTTCTTGTTCTTTGCTCTTACATTGTTAGTTAACTTGAAAGTACATAAAGTTGCATTACTTCAAAGTTCAAATGGATTTGATGTAAAAAGCAGTTATATGAAAAAGCTCTTTGTGACTGAAGTAACTTGCCTATTTTTTCATATCTTGCAGCACCAGTACCAGGATGGCTTTCCCCCTTTCCTTCCTCTAAAGACAATCTATAAGCCCAAAGTTTCGTTTATAGGCAAACAGGCCGACCAGCATGCACACTTTTATTTCCTTTCTTGTGCTTTTTATTGTCACATTTGTCATACTCTTTTTCATCAAAGTATAATGTTAAGTTACAAGTTTCATTGAAAGCTAGGTGCAGGGAAAATATTCACGATGTGTGATATGTGTATGAGATGTTATATGTCTATGTGTCATACTATATTCTAATGTTAACAATAACAAATGAAATATATGATTATTAAGCCTTTCGCCTCTTCATGATTTCTTTTTTCTACAATTCGCATATGAATGTCAGAAGGATCACGTATTTGGCTACAGATCGGAGTCGGTAAAATGTAGTCCCTTCCACCGTCATCATCCAAGATGATTTTATACATTATGGAGAAACTCCATTATACTTGGGTTCTAAATCAGAAGAGAACACGTACAAACCTTATTATATATCGGTATACTTTTTTCTCCCGTCTTTCTTCGAAACCATTCAAACACAGTTATTATAGACAAGACGTAAAGAGGAAAACTTGCTACATTAATGCACTGTGCTAGTTTCTGTTGTAACAGCATCTTATAGTTAGCTTCTTTTTACTACTTCCAACTATGTTTGTGTACATCTGTAAATGGCAAACGTAAAGCAATATCTGTCCTCTTAATTCAAACTTTATTCTTCTATTTACCAAAAGAAAAAAATTGCCGACTCAAGTTTCAGAAAGCAAAAAGGGTGGAATACGAGTAGTATCTAGTCAGCCAAGTCCACTAAAGTATGTAGTAAATATAAACCGAAAAAGTTTGTACATCTTTCTTATGTGTACTCTCTGCCTTTTCCGCTTTCTCTGCTTTCACCTCCACCGTGCCCCTCGTCATTCCCCAATCAACAAGGAAAAGCGAAGAACCACTAGCATAAGAGAAGGCGAGAGAATGCAACACGAGAAATTTTGGAAAACGAGGAAACCAATGAACTCACATACACCACATATTACTCTAATATGCCGCTTTACCACAGAGTCGCGCGCTCTCAGACAAGTCAACATTTAACCATCATACCACAACAACAACAACAAAGTATTCAGGAAACTGAAAGACTGGAGTCGCAATGCAAAAAGAATAAGTGCCTGTATTTGTACCAAAACTCCGCTTTCTATTAGCAGGACAAACTTCGTCATCGAAGTTGAATTAACTGACTGTTCGTATATCGTGTGTTTTCTGCTTCAATGTTGCCGAGAAAGGAGACCATGTTTTACCTTCTTTGTTTCCTTATTTTCACAAACAAACCGCGTGTTCGCGTTTGCTACATTGGCCTATCTTCTTCCGTCTTTCCATTCTCCCATTACATGTCCCATCGTATAATAATAATATTTTCCCGAGAGAATGATTGCAATCAAGGGAAAGGTGACTATTTAGGTAGGCCTGCCGTAATTCATTCTACACGTTGTGCTTTTGTCTCAACAATCTCATATTAACTAGTCTGGTGGCGTATTCGCAATTTTGTGCTGTGCAAATGATAATCGTAGTAATTTTTTATTTGCTTGTTAAATAGTAGCGGCTCGCAGAGACGAGACACACACAAAAGAGCACAATTACCTATTCAATGCATGTCCTTTCTTTAGCTGTCACTGAACTGAAACTTATTTCTATGATAGTCTTTGAACGTCGTGTCATGCTGGAATATATTTTATCCGTATATTATGACATTCTCTTCTCCCTCTTTGTCAATGCACACACATGTCAATTGGTCCTCTCCTAGATTATAGTACCAAACAAAGTATGATTATCCTTTGATTATGACAACCACACATTGGACTCTCAACTAAAACATTCACACACGGAGTAAATTGGCTTGGGAAGCACAAACAAAGCTACCTACCAACTGAAATGAGCCAGTCGAGACGTGGACGAGAGCAATTCTGAAATTAATAGTTATAATCCAAAAATTAAAAGGTCTGATATTCACGTATATACAGTCTTTCCTTACTTTTACAATTTTAAAAGTAGATAGGAAAGACTCTGTGTGCTAAGCTGATGATACTATATACTGTGATGATAACGTGCACTATAAAAAAGTTATTGCTCTTTTGTTGGTAGTTGGTATTTAGGTAGCAAGTGTACAGCGATCCGGGGAGAAAGTAGAGACAAAAAAGAAATGTTGGGAGAATAATTTGTGTACTTAACAGTCACAGCGAAACGGTAGCAAAAAATGTTCGTTTCTCTTGAAATGCTGTGAGTATGCTTGTCGAGCTGCTTATTTGGCTACAAGACTTTCTCCAACTTTGTCCATGATTTTACTCACACAGATGCTGAATGCGGACTGACTGTTTGAAAGAAGAACCCAGAGCCCTTTTCTCTTTTTTTCCTCGTGTGTTTACATGTATTGTGTGTTGAGAGAAGAGCGGGGATCGGATTATATACACTGTACGAAATACAGTGTAGCATACACATAGGTACATGTTCAAAAACACTAGTAGATTCTCTCATCGCAACCAGCACTTTTCCCTTCTTTATGGCCCCATCTTATTTCGGTAGCCTTTAGCTTTCCCTTGTGCTTTTTTGAATGCACGCGAATAAATATGCGGTTATATGGTTCCCAAATTGTCAGTATGTTTATACTAACTGCATTTTCCTTCTTTCTCATACTTCTGTACTCACTCAGTCACTGTTCCCTTTTCCGTCATATAAACGCTATTACTCCTTATTGCCATCATGATGTCCATGCTTATATGTATGTGGCGACGAACCAACTGTAAAACTAGTTGAACTGACGCAGGCGAAATTCATTGATTTCTATGATGATGATAGGAAGGGGACTACTAGGCCGCTCTATATACATATTTAGATCCGATATTGGTATTGCTTTTCTGGTGAACTGAATGCTGCTGCAAAAGAAAAAGGGAATTTCACTTTCACAACAGGAGGAATAAACGTGAACAAACGAGCGATGAGAGAAGATGTGTCTACTTTTTTTAGTTTTACTTCACTCACTACAACTGTTTATATACATAACTACTAGAGTAACATGCAATGTTACACTAGGATAGTATGCGGAAAGAAAATAAATGAAAGTTGACTGAAATGTACAGAGGAGGACACTTTACCAGTTGTATAAGTCGAAGTAGTACTGAAATGGCATTAGAGAAAGTATATAAGTACATTATTACAAAATTATATCTGTTCTCTATTAAATTGTGCATTCGTGCAACCCGATATTGTCAAACGCCGGGGTATATCCACACACGCACACGTTGCTCGATCCTTGATTATACATTCGTTTGGAGTTCGAGGAGGAAAAAATCTTTTCTCCTCAAACGAAAATGCTCTTTCACCAATTTCGCAACGATATCATTTTATTTCCTCCTTTCTTTTAACTCAGCAAGGCAGCAATCCTTCCATGAACAAGCGGTTGGCTCCAGCTTTCTTGTTTTATATTGGTTACGGAAGTGTGTGTCAAGAAAAATGTGAAGGGAGAAAGAAGAGCAAGTAAGTATTAAGCTTCTCTTAAATTTGCTTGGAGAAAACATGATGAAAACACAAAGTGCCGGTTTCCAATGTGGTAGTATCATGCAAATCCCTTATGGTAAATAAAGCAAACTAGGAATATTGTAGGGTATTAAAATGTGCTTGTAGCTGAGAAAATGTCGGTTGCGTTTACTATAAAAAGCCGACAGTTGGTTGGATGGAATTCCTACAAGGCACTTGGAACATGGTATTCCATAAAAACAAGGGTATTCAGTTCTGATTCACTGGACGCGTCGGTTCACGGATTTAGTACGTCGTGATTATGAAACTAGTTAAAAACATACGCTCAATATTTATTATTTCTATAGGAGACGGAAAACCATTATACAATATCCATACATCAATACTCGGAAGAATGAAAAGTACGATGCAGATGCAACAATTGAAATTGAATAGTATAGACTCACACACACAGCATGACTTATTTGCTAAATCTCTACTGCTTTCATTACCAGGACTACTACGGAAAGAAGCTTTCACAAAGTTATTACATTCCACAAAGGAGCCAAGCAATCTCACTTGCTACCACTAAAATACAGAAGATTCTCGTCACACCAATTTTTTCATTGGTTCCCTTAGCTTTCATGTGCTCTTTTGTGTGTAGAGTGACGACAGCGATCATCCCTGTGAACATGAAATGGAAGTGTTTTAGGTTCGATGATGATAGATTTTGAATAGGATACTTGTTTTGTTCCAACCTAAAATATCCACTTTATATGGTAAATGTATTTATCTCTTGCGTGATTATCTCTTTAATTCTATGAAAATGGCAAAAGGAAATAACAGATGTTTGTAAATCCCCTTTTCTACCCACTTTTACTCAAATTATACTTGCAACGTAAAAAATCTTTACGTTTTACCAATTTAATATTCATAGTGCATATGTTTTAAAGTTAGATTTTGCTAAAGTAAAACTAAATATTGTTTTATGCATAATGTTCAACAATATAATCTCACAGTTTTATAGACTATACATTATGGTGGTCTCACATTCAGATTGGTTTATCTATCCTTCATCCAAGGCAAGACTGCAAAAAGTTGTTGTCGTCACAGACTCGTTGCCTTTTTCAATCTTTCAAAATGTAATAATAATCCAGTACACTTGCATTTTCGTATACAAGGTACAAACTATGGAAGTCAGCTAATCCAATTACCGAGCTCAATAATTCCTTATAAACATCATCATTTCACATATAGCCAGCCGAGGATATTATTTTTTAATTAAGCAAAATGTGTTGTAGGCACTATATCAAATGTAGCTTAATTAGCCGTAGAAACTTTCATGGAACACGGTGCAGTTTTATAATGGTTACTGCAGTCTGTATAAACAGAACACGATTTATATTTTACATCCTGCCTTGCCAATTTTATGTTTTCAATGAAACATCTACATATATCAACGCGGTAAGAAACATCTTTGAAGGAGAAGGGCGGTGATATTATAGGACTCAGTAATACTGAGTCAGTAGGTACCACCGTTTTAAATAGTTTGGAAAGGAAAATGTTCATTGGTAAGCACCGATATTCCTAGAAACTGAGGGAAACGATGATTGATGTTTTCTCTATCTACGATATTTCGTTTTTCAATTAATGTGTAGTATAAACTCGTTTGAACACGGGCATTTCGGTTGGCTTATTAGTTGTTTTTGATGATGGTAGTGAATGCCATCCCAGCATTACTTTCATGGTGATACTTTGGCACGGCACATGGCCAACTATCAATGAAAAGTAAAGTGCAATAACACCATGTCATGTCCCTATTTGTATTTTCGAAGTATATGAGGCAGAAATAACGAAAATTAACTAAAGATTTAATGAACCATGTCATCAATTACTCTTGCATGTCTGCATATTATCTGCTTTGTTTACGTGTAGTAATTTGCAACTCTTCTTTGCATGTCCATAGAGCAGAGAAAGAAGAGACTGGAGAAATTGAAGGAAAATAAGATAATAAAAATAACAATATTACAGAATACGGTATAATATCTGAGGTGGTCTTACATTATGTCGTATTGAAATAGAGTGTGCCGACAAAACAGCCAGCTTAATATAGACCCAGTTAATTACATTATATATAAATACCTACATGCAATATAAATTGTCCGTTAGTACTATTGTTTCGGAAATATGCCCATAGGAAGGATTCTGGTAGACATTTTTTAGTATGTTATATTTCGACATAAAGTACATGACTCGCGTTTTATTATTTATTTCACTTAATTGAATGATGGAATGGAACATAATATTGTTAGCGGAGCATAATATAACAGTTATTATTTAGCACTGGAAAACCTATTAAAGCATAGTGTTTCGAATTTACTATTACGTTTCATGTGGCATCCTTTTATTGTACACTGTTACTTATTTGCACAATCATTATCATTATCCTAGAGCTATTCTCTCGCTGTAATAATGTTAGCTATTTTCCAACGATTGCATGTGTGGCTATCCTTGTACAAGGGTAAAATATTGCGTACCACCCGCATCAAACTCTTCATGCAATCCCAGTCATTTATGACAGCCACAAGCATGAAAAAGGTGTAAAATACAAAATAAAAATTCATTCATCGTGCAAGGCTCATTTATTTAACTACCAGTCTACAAGAAGCGGAATATGAAACCAGACAAGCACAATAAAATTATTTTCATTACAGGAACTCCACAGAATAAAAATGGGTCGCGTCACTCAACTAGTCAAGATATTTATAATATAAGCTCTTTGAGTCAAGATATCGGGATCTCATAGTTACATGCTGAGCCTGAATGCTCAACCAATGTGTCCAACGTAACGGTAGGGTCTTTCCAACGGTGAATGGTATCATTATTTTTTGTTGCAGATTCATAACACGACTAAAACTTATTCCAGCTTCTGTTTTATGATTTTTCCAATATTTAAATAGGTAGTCGTATACTAGATTGTAATAATTGTAGTTTCTCTTTTGATATAAGAAACTTGGGAATGAAAACTTCTACTAGCTTTGCTCCCAAAAATTTATTTCCCTCACATCAGTCTCATGTTACTGTAAATCGTTTAGGCATATTTATATAATATATTTGAAACTATGGCGAGCTATCTAAATATTTTTCCACTGTATCGCCCAAATATTTATTTGATTAATGGTGTTCTTTGGCTACTAGAATAGAAATTCGGCACGGGAGTACCCTGAGAGTATAAATAAAATATCTCTCGCTTTTTATATTACTGCCAGGGAGCACCGGCCCATTAGGAAAAGCGGTAGAAAGTATTAAGAAATTGTTAATAACAATCTAGCTTGACTTGCTATTACTGATACATATACATATTATACTTTCGCTTTACACTGAAATAGAGCGTTGATAAAATTGGATCTTGGTACATTATCGCGGATCTGAAGGGTTAATGGGGCCATTATGGCTAGAAACTCATAGACTCGTTTGTTGTAAATATTTTCTGGGAACTTGTGTTCCTTCAGAATTCAGAATGGACATTTTACATACATCTTACACAATCTCAAACTAAAGTTTGCTTCAAGAGTTTATGAAGAAGCATTTCTTTAATTTTGCGATCGATTAATCGCGATTGCTGCTACAGGTGATTTTTTTATTCTTCAGTAATCTATTTGGGTCAACTGTCAATGAAGAAACTTGTCATTTTAATCAATGTGGCTAAATTGAAACCTTCGCTTTCTTAGAATTTTTATCTCCATTTTATGTGGCAAATATCTTTTTGTTGTTTTGATTAAAGTTCACAATAAAAGAAGCAAGCCTTTGGAATTTGGATGGTATGTCAATAGCAGATAATCGAATCCTAATATTGCAACTGTAGTACCTCTATTCACAGCCATAGCTTTGTGAACTCTGTCCAATGTTTAAATTTTCCTTGCTCCTACATGCTCCTTTTGTACTGTGACTAGGTAGATAAGCACCCAAATAATAATAATAGTATATTATGTTTTCGCGTACATCTTTGTATTAGTCACAGTTCAAATTGTATCAACTAAAAACTATAACCTTTCGATATCCCTCCATGAATATGTATATGTGTATATACGAACATATTGGGCAACGTTCCAGTGCTAATGGAGCATGATGCTCGTTTCGTTTCATAAAAAGTCCAGAAATATATGGCCCTGGTTGACTTATCTTCTCCCTATATCACCTTTAACCTTTTAAGAAGAAAAGAGGAAATTTTCACGAAAATAGCAAAGAAATGCGAGGTTAATGTAGAAAAAAGACAAAAAGCAGTGAAAGAATGTGGATGGTTGTCTCAACAAACGCGGATGCTGGCCAATAAATTTGAAAAATATTTAGTGGAATTTTTGCAGTTGGTAGTGTTGGTAGTGTACATTTCGAATCTGACCAGAGTCAAATATTTCTAAACTGAATTAGAAGCCTTTTCAAGATGTTTACTTTGTCGTTCATTTCGAAGGAAAGGGCTCCAAGTCCAGACTAGCCAGTGTAGATCTTATCAAATATATGGATTCATTCATTATATAAGGAATTATTACATGATCGTTTGAGTTTATAAACAACAAATAATTTATTGGCTTTCTGAAGTGCTTTGGGTAATCTTTTGGAAGCAGGAACATAAAAAGGCCCTTACTATCATCACGAAGTGTTGTATAAAAAGACAAGTGGTTTTACTTCTGAAGACGTATAAAATAAAATAAAAGTGTATATTCACGTACAAGTATCATTCCTTTTACACAGCCAACATGTGCAGGAAACTGTTCCACAACCAGATTTATATGAGTTGTCCAATAATAATCCTACTATTTTTACAGACTTTTTATTGCCATTCTCTCCAAGATTACGTGCGCGTGTCATTGTCATCAAACTAGAAGATATTCTTGAGATGGTGCACATTGCATAACACTACACTACGTACGTTCGTGACCAGTGCACAATGCTTATTATTACAATTGTATTCTTAGAAAAAGGGCACAGTAAAGAAACTTTTTATGTCCAAGACAAG
>JAHZMV010002721.1:0-12558 GCA_027743765.1 Coecobrya sp. COE2 | reverse complement strand
GGAAAAGTGTATAAGGGTCCAGGGAAATTATATAGAAAAAAATGACTGAATATGTTAAACCGTTTAGAAATGAGAGCGCAATAAAGTCTAGGCATTACTTTTAAAAAAGCCTTCGTATCTAGCTCACGTTTTATTTCATGGATTTTTAGTGATTATGAAAGCTGCAGCTTTCGTTGTATTTCTCGTATTTAACAGGAAGTCTTTGGAAATTTTCCACTTTTTTAACTGTTGCCTGAAACATCCAAAAGGATTGGTATTTCCATATCTAGTACACTACAACATTTCAAGAAAACTTGAAAAGAATACTCTGTTCTTTATTTTACTGCTGTCATGCAGTGTGGGATGTTTCCTCATGTTTGGGTTTCTGGTTCCATTACTGAACTATTTTCTTGAAAAGGATCAATCTGCTATTGTCTACCTAAAATGTTTGCTAATTGTCCCCTCCGTCGTATTTTCTATTCTTTCAACCGTAGCGGGATTTATTTGCTTGAATGAAATTTTGAATAATTTAAAACAACTTAGGTAGTTATAGAAAAGTTGAACAAATACTGCTTGAATTTTGTTAGGAAAGTGATTTCAATTCTCTTTAATTATAGATTGCTGGTACGAGCTACAAAATTTTCAACAGATAATACACTAAGATGCCAGATTGCTGGACTGTACAGGCAAATACAAATTCTTGTCATATTAAGCAACCAAAGTTTCCAAACATTTCTTTGGCCTGCGATCCAATTTTTAGGCGCTACTAGATCCATTTTTATACTGTATTCTCTCCTGGATTTTCAAAGTCAAATACCAGGAATTTATCAGGTGTTGATGACCTCATTAGCTTTAATAGTTATGGTTATTTGTTCCAAAATTTTGGACCTTGGTAGCCAGACGATTATTTATTCACGTGGGGTTTTAAGAGACTTCCGTGCAAGGGAAAGATGTACTTGGGCTCAGAGGTTTTTCAAAAGTTGTCCTCCTATTATGCTGAAAGTTGGGGAATTTCATGTGATGGATAGAGAGAGACCGGCTGCTTTTATTCGGTTTATTTTGCAAAGAACTGTTTTTCTGGTGCTGAAGACTAAAAGCTATAAATAGTACCGTAAGTCGTTCGCTTAAACCAAAAATTTTATGGCCAATCATTATAAGAATTGGCCATATGTAACATATGTAATTGTAAATGCTAATTTAGTACTAATTATTGATGATTATTTAATGATAAGACATGCTTCAAATACATGCTACTATAGTCGTAATTCATGATAAGAAAAAAATTATGTCAACTATGCACGTTATTGCATGAATCATTTGAATTATCGATCACCTGCTTTGTTTTGGAATTAGATATTAGATCGTTGACACTTTATAACCAACCAATCTTAAAGTTTTACATGCTGACATTCAATCATTGATGAAGAAATTTATATAAAAGTTGTCAACGTTTTCTTTAGATAGGCAACATTCAAATTATGGATAGGTAAACAGCTGCGTCAGTAGTTCTGTATATTTTAGAGTCAGCAGTTTCATTGTATTACAAAGTAAGTCAAGGCATTATTGTTTTCCAAATTTGAACACTTGTGATAACATAAGTCATTTTATATTTAATAGAAACATTGTCTAATGTTCTTTCAACAGATTTCGTGTATGTTCCTTGTCAAAATTTATCTTTGCCTTAAATGATAGTCCACCCGGAATGTAATTATTTGACTTTGATGTCCTTCAAACCTGTATATGGGGTTGAGAAAGTGTCGTCAAACTGTTTTGAAGATGGTATGTAACTAGTCAAAAAATAAGACCAATTCAAACCTATGTATGTATGTTATTAACAACAACACATTCATGCTTAATGTTGTTATACGTCAAACACGCATGATATTCTCATATTTAATTAAATGTATTAACAATATCTGGTATATATTAGTCAATAATCACAGAATAAAAATTAAGTCTGGATTGTATTTTGTTAATAATCAGACTTGAACTATAATTTTGAATAAATTCTGGACTCAGATATTTCACATTAATATAATTGCATCAAACTAATTTAAAAAAAAACTCAATTATTGAATTCCTTCGCATGAGAACTACCTAAGTGCATCGGGAAGAGCAAAAATTTGCTTCAAGTTGACCAGTGTTGTCCTTGGATGTAGGTTCAACCGACGTAGGAAATTACTAATCTATATATAAATTAAGGTAGGAAGAATGGTATTCCCAGTTTTGATTAGAGGTTGGTGATCCAGCACCATGACTAGCTATCAAATATTCCCATCTAGAGTTTAATTAATTTAGCTCGTGCAGGTAATCCATAATCACCTCTATAACGCATCATACCCACGGCATTTAAATGATGACTAAATTGTATTTAAATTTATGAAAATAAAAATCAGTTAGAATTCCAATATAATGCAACAAGAGCCGCCTTGCGGTTACAGGAATGGCACCCGTTACGGATTAATAAATATAAGTACAACATGTGTTAAACATAACATTAAGCATTAAGGATTAAGCATTTGTCGTTTCTAATGATTAATCCCATGTTAAATCCGGGTAACTTTTTTCTATTGCTTAGTCATTTTTTGTAATACCTAACCAAAAACGTTTTATATATCAGTGTTATAATGATAGAAGGTTAAGCATGGAGTAGCTTTTATAAGATTAAGCATAGAATTGTTAGTGTAGGATTAAGCATAGAATAGTTTATATAGGATTAAGCATTTGTACGTTTCTAATGCTTAATCCTATGTTAAATCCGGACAAATTTTTTCTAATGCTTAATCCCTTTTTGTAATGCTTAACCCGAAACTTTTTATATATCTTTATTATAAATACATTATTTCCAAAATATGTACTCGCGCTTTTGTGTCCAAATCTAGGTATTATTGTTTTAAACTATTCGTTTACGAGACGATTGTTCATCAGCTGAGTCGTGTTCATCGACCCCATTTCCTGATTCCAAACCGTCATCTTCACAATCTTCTGATAATTCCTTTCGATTTCTCTTCTTACGAGTGGTTCGCCTACTTCGGATTGTGCTTGTTTTTAAGTCGTCGCGGACCTTAGGAATTGGAATGGATCGACTGTTGGACTTTAATGTAAAATAAGGTTTTAAATCTTTCCAATCACCAAGCTCAGTATACTTTATTTGTATCGGAAGGTTGAGCGGTTCTATTTGAATTGTTGTCTGTGAAGATCAACAAAAAATATTCAGTTAGATATTCTAAAAGAGAAAATCAAGCAATCAAGGTTGTTTATGCTTACGTCACGTGGACAGCCAGTTTCAGGGTTCATTTCCACAATTGGTCGTGTAATCTTTATACTTCCATGAGAACTTTTAGTGGGACGAATCAAAGATGGAAATCCGGGCTTAACCAGATACAAGGGACGATTTCCAACATCCTTGCAAAAGATGTAGTCTTGGTACGCATCCAAAATGTAATCTGGAACGGAAGTGGTGGCAAGTGATGAGGTAACCTCTGGTGAACATGAATTGACGTGTTTTCGAAATTGTGATGGCAGGTTCATCATCTTTTGACATCCAGCACAGGTGTAGTTTATTGTGACAATAGCATGGCTTTCCTTGAAGTGCTCTCTCATAGGCTGATCTCGTGGAAAGGACCTGTCCAAACGACACAGACTGCACCAGAGAAGATTCCAACTTCCTTCCACTTCCACTTCCGTCATGAATCTGTAGTGGGTAAACAGGAGGAATCTTCGCTTTTCGAGATTAGAGCCAAGGTACAACTTTTCCAAGTCTGTCAACAAAAAAATGAGCGATTATATATTTCATTTAGGTTGCATTTATTAATTTAGAATTTAAATGAAAGAATATTACCTTTTCGAACCTGCTTGTACAAATCCTCGTATGGGATGGTGTGATCTGGTGAAAGTCTGGATTGCGCCAATAGTGTCACGTTCTCGCACGTGTTGTCCAACAAGCGGCGTAGCAGAATCTTATTATAGTTTAGTTTTCTTGTCTCAATTAAATCTCGACGATAAGTTGAGTCATAGGGAATGTCTTGGGAAGGAGGCACTGGGCTAACATTTCCAACATCCTCGGCCTGGCCACATACAGACTCGTTTTCCCCCAGAGGGTCAGCTAATGTCAAAGAAACAGATTGCTCAGGTTCTTCTTGTTCGGCACCTGAATAATCCTCGTTAAAATTTTCTTCCAATGTCTCATTTAGTGGACTTGATGGCGTCGCCTCTTCCATGTCATCCATCTTGACAAAAATTGTCTCCTCCACGTGAGTAGTTATCAGGGCGGCCGCTGCCATTGTATCTCCCGACATGTCCGGATCAGGGATTGCGTCATAATCATCTAAAATGAATAAAAAATAATATGAGAATAATTCAATCAGAAATATCAAACAAATGTTAATTAAACGTCCTACGTGTAACTACAAAGTTGCGGCTCTCAACAGTGATTCGGTTCACAAGCAGAATAGGAATATCGTCAACATCACTGCTTCTCTTGACAGTCTCAACGATCTCTCTCCTAACCGTCCTGTATTTCCTGGTGGCGTTCAGAATTTCGTCGTAAATCCTCCTGGCATTGTCCACCGCGTCACTGCACTCTTGACACAGTTTCACCATCCAATCTGAAGGATTTCCCCAACGCGTCAAGTAAGCCTCAATGCTCTCCACAGGGATCTCGAGAATATTTCTGAGAATGAACAGAGTGTAGAGCTGCTTATCAATCAAATTGAATTCCTTTACCGGCGGATCCTCAAAATGACACGTGTTGCAAATTAAGCAGTGATTCTGGTTGAGTGCCTGATTAGATTCCATGTTTCACTGAGAAATGCTAAATTGAACACAAGTTAAAACGGAAAATAATTGTCAAAAATAAACTCGTAATGTCGTAAAATGTGAACACTCACATTTTCTCACAACTTCTGTTCAGCACGCAGGCAAAAAACTAAAACAAAACATTTCCCTTCACCCGCCAGCTGAGGTCAATCATCTGGTGCAGAGAATGTAAACAGCTCACAAGCTTGTTTTTGCATTCCAGTTTTGTCTATTCGCTTGGATCAACAAGAACCTAGTTGGCTTTCAACTTTAGAAATATTTCACTACAATTTGTATTACATATTTTGTGATCCTTCACATCATAAATAAATTATTAATTAGAACCTTCTTCTTAAGTCTTAAGTGCAAACTTTTATAAACGATTTTGGAAATGGAAAATAATTTATGGCAACTCCAGGAGGATTTGTTGGTTGAGTGGGGAAGGTTGGAGAGACAAAAGTGACTAATCTGGACTTGTGGATGGCAGAAAACGGACATGTGGTCACTGGTGCAGCTTCCTTACAAACTGGACAGCTATTTAAGAAAGGGGATGTGGAAGTGGCTCAGAGTAAGATCTTTGAAGGTAAGAAATGTTTTTTTAAATATCAACATTTATTTGGTCATGTGTACTGGTTATTTAATGTAAATGAATTTATGTGTCGTTTTTCAGTGGTGGATGAATTGGAGCTTCATAAAGAGGGCATTTTAGTTCAGCGAAATGTAGGAGCAACCCACTAGTGAAATCTTCCATTTGTTCGAAAACGGTTAAGAAAAAAAGTCTGGTGAACCACATGAGACTTGTGCACAAGTTGAAAAGGAAGCCAATGGCAATAACGGCAGACACATTGTCAAGTGGGACGTTACCGAATGCTCCCGTGTCCCATCTGTTCCAAAACAATAAAAGTATCTGGTATGCTGGACTATCATATCAGAAAAATTCACAATCCAGATCGGACGCCGCCAACTCCAGCACCAGATGAGGTCCTGGTATTTGGCACAAAGATTCATTAGAAATTATTTTTATCTTAAAACATTTTATTTTTATTTTTAAATATTCGAAGAGTTAAGAAAACTAGAAAATTCAACAAAATATGCTAAATTATTTAAACTCAATATAAAAATCTGTTGTCGGTTGTAATTAAAATTTCTTTTTGTCACCATCCCCCGTGCTCTAAAATGCTCTTGATTTATTTTATTTATCGACAAAACCTGGTTATTAAAAACCAATTAACTTTATTTAATACTCTTTTCTCGTCCAAATTGCAAGTGCACCTATTTCTTCTTCCATCCAGGACCTTTCCTTCCAGGTTTTGTTCCATGTCCATCACAAGATTTGTTATGGCGTGTCCAACTTGTTCGTTGTCTGAAGGCCGTTCCGCATCCCCTGGAGCACTCAAAACGTCTCACATCCGAATGCACACTGGCCACGTGTTCTGCCAAGGCTGACTTGAATTTGAAGCCTTTGGAACAAACCTCACATGTGAACCGTATTTCCTTCCCCTCAGCAGTGTGATTTCGCTTGATGTGAGTCTTCAGTCTCGCTGGCGTCGGCAGTGATTTTGGGCAGTGGGGACATTGCACCGGAGGCCTTCCAGCATCCACAGACTGCCCACAAATCTTGTGGTGACCGGATTTGAAATACTGTTCGGCAAACAGTTTCCCGCAAGTGGGGCACATGACCATTTTCCTCTCGTGACACTTTTCATGTGCCGTTAGTAGTCCTTTGAGTCTGAAGCTCTTGCCGCAGCTCCCGCACTGAAACGCCTTTTCCGAGGAGCTCACTGGTTTGTGACGGGGATCCTTGACGCCATTCCGTTTTGCCTCTTCCATTTCCTCCGAGCTCATGTGAGTCCATCGGTGGGCTTTCAGGTGTAATATGCTGAGTGGTTTCGAGCAAATGTCGCATTTGTACAGATTCCTGTGTTCATTCATGTGGTACTTGTATCTGGTGTAGTTGACGTGGTCCTTTCCGCACTGGGGGCACCGGAACAGGTGCAGATGTCTGCTTTTGACGTGCTCTGACATGAGGCGGTCCAGGTGGAATGGCTTTTCCGGATAACCTTCGACCCTGAAGGAACACTCGGAGCACTCCAGACTTGGAGGATCTTCTACAATTTTTATTCTGATGTCCTTTACGGATAAACAGTCATGTTCCTGGGAGTAGTGCATACAGAACTGCTCGCTTTCGCTGGGATCTTCCACGAATAATTCATCTTTCCTCTTTTGCTTGGCGTACTGAGCTCTTCCTTTGGCGATTCGGCCTGGTCGACCAAGTGCTCTTTGAACAACGCCCGATTTGAACTCCGACATCCCACTCATATCAATTCTGAAAAAATAATAATTTGTATACTTTTTACGATTTACTCTTTTTATTTTAATGAATTAACAAAATTGAAGCCATTTATCACGTCATACTTATCAGTTCCACTGGTGCATCTTGATGATTTAGCTTTGCCTCTTCCCGTTTTCGAACTCTTGAAAATTTTACTCGTCGTCGGCGTGAAGTCCTCAGAGGAGTCTTCATCCTCAAAATAATTATCGTCACCTCCATGCTCGGAATTATCCGGATCAGTACAGGAATCAGGCTTCCAATCCTGCTCGTCCTGGTCACCAGGGTCATCAGAGTGCCAGTCCATATCTTCGAGTGGAATATCCTCAAGCTCAGGTTCGCAAAGCACTTCAACTTTCACCTCATTTGCCTTCATTCCACGGGTCATTTTGTCCATTTGAGTGGCATTGGTTTTCATTGTTGGCTTTTGCAATGGATGGATATCCTGTTTGCGACCTGTCTGGATGTGCTGGAGCACTACAAAATTATTAAAGGCAATTAAAAATCTATTTAAAGTTGTACTTTAGTGTTTTGTTTTATATCGGACAATACTGACCATTTTGTATAACAGCCTGTAAATCTCCTCCATCCTGTTGATAAGCCACAGGTGCTTTACTCCCAATTATTCCTCCAATGTTCCTCATTTCCTCCAAAAACAAGTCCAAATACAGCTGCAGTTTATTCAACTCCTTCAATAACTTCGACTCCAACTTCCGAACACCAGCTTCAACTCTCACAATGTTGTCTTTCCTCCCTAACGCCGCATTGACAAGCGGACCGCATTCCGAACACATGGATAAGCTTTCCAAATGCATGGAAGAATCTCGGGGTCCAACTCCGCCAGTACCTTCAAAATAATAACTCTGAAATACTTGCAATTCATAACAAAAATTAGCTAGTGTTTTATCTTCACTTGAATTTGTTGGCGTCCCAGTTTCCTCTTTAATTTCCAGCCGCCTACATCCACACCAATCGACTTACAAGACAGTCAGTACTTAAGACAGCATTTCAAGGAACACAAATGAGGCAACGGGTTTGTCTGTAATGATTGTGGAAAATGTGAAATTCTCGTGAAACAATTATGGTTCCTTTTTAAAAGTTATTTTTGCATTTAGAAATTCAAATTATTCAATTTCATATTTTTGTCTAGGTTTACATCATGGAAGCTCGAAATTTGTACCAAAAAAGCAGACTCATCCTGATCCTGGCGACCGCATATCGACGCATAAGTGCAAACTGAATATCGTAGAATTTAAAATTATATTTTTTTATACACTCTGAATTACGTAGCATTATACATTTGATCAAAAAAATTCCTTGCATAAATTAAATCATGCAATATTAAAATTTTATAAATATTTGTTTCATTTTCGGTTTTATATTACATTAGCATATCTATTTTTCATTGTGAGAATATAATCGGTTTTTCATAGGTACATATGTACTCATTGTATTGCATGCAACTGGGCTAAGCTGAAAAAACAAGGGCGAATGTGCGCACAGAAAAGTTCTGCTTCTGCTTTCTCCTGCTCAAGTCAGCTGCTTTGCAATAATATTTTGGTTTCACCTTTTCTCTGCACTTGTAAATCTGTTCAGACTCTAAAAACATTTATTGCTTGCACGCTACTACATAGTTGACAGTTTTTGGCACCCAATATAATTATATATGTAGACTAAGTAATAATGTAATTGGAAGTCTTATTTATCCAGGAATTACAATTGCAGCGACTCTACAAAAACTTCAAAATGGGAAATCCATTCGCTATTTTCCCAGAGGAAGTAAATGAAAAACATTCACTATTTTAGATAAAAAATGTGAATCCACCTAATTTATTCCATCACCATTAATTTATTTGTAACAATTTTTCCATCACAGATCTGGGCAGATATTCTAGAGAAAGTGGATGATTCAGAGAATATTTTGAGGGTGCTGGAAATTTATCCACAACTCAAAATCTTGAGTAGAGGAAAGGAGTTTTGCTGGCTGATTGAAGATATTCTTCCGCTAATAATTCCAAAATATCTTCCCACCAGCCACATTTTTGTCTGCCGCCTCGTATCCAAACGCTGGAATAATGCAATCTGCACTTTGCTGGAAACACATCCTGACCGCCTGTCATACAAATCCAGTCAATTGAAGAAAATCACCGAGCTTCATTTCAATTATCACACGCTACCCAATATATCCACAGATTTGGCAAAGTTTGTCAAACACTTCCGGGGGGAATGCGTACAAAAAAGAGCAAATCCTTTTCCAGGTGGCCATGTTACCTTTAATGTGGAAAATACTAGAGGTAGCGAGGATCCTTTGGAGTGCTTTGGAGGGCCTGGCAATCTTTTCCACCTGCCAAAATTAGAGTATCGTCACGCTATTCCCTTACTGAAAATATTATGGTCATCACATTACTCATCTTGACATAATAATAAGTTCTGTATCGGCTCCTGGTTCAGAAAGTATCAGTGACAATGTTGAATTTCTGTGGTTTCAGTGTTTCTCCTACTTACCAAATTTAAAATCACTCACAATCACAGAATTGTATGTGGCTCGTGATGATATTGTTGGAGAAGAAAGAAAGCAGATTTTGGAGTTTTTGTCTAAAGCTGAATACCCATTGCAACAACTGGAAACACTAAATGTAATCGACTTTTACTCTGAAATTGACTATTGTGATGTAATCCAAAGCCTAATTATTAGCGTGGCGAAGCATGGTCAAATTAGGAAGCTAGTAATATGCACCAAATTTTGGAAAAGTGAATATAGTGCGTTATTCCCAAATTTATGTGACCTTCACGTAGGATTGTCGGAATTGTGGGATTTAGCTGATAAATTAAAGTTGAAATCAATTTTGCATGACTTGGAGTGCTCCCCAATGCGCAAGCTAAGCATCACAACTGGGTTTATCGACATTCGGGATATACTGGAAATATTGGCGGGATATAAGATTGAGTTTTTAGAAATAGTTGGAATTGTTGCAGAAACTCGGGAAAAGGAAAAGGAAGTGAGAGTAAATGAACAGTTTTCCCGCTGCTTAAAGCAATTGTTTAAGCCACAACTTTCAAGTAAGACTAGCTGCGGGAATAGCAAAGAAAGGTGGGATGGAAAGAAAGTAAATGTGACAGTTGCTTCAATTAAATATTTATCATTAAAGCTAGAACAGGGTTACAACATATTGTTTGAATTTTTGAATTCACTGCCCTCCTTGGAACATTTAACCGTTGATATACCAGACTATATTTTACGATTAAAACGCGATAGGGATTACGAGGAATTAAGAAACGGTTTCTACGAGTGTTTAAAAAACTTTTTCTTGGAAAATCCCCCAGATGCCGAAACTTTCAAGGTGGTGTGGCAACAGTTTCCAAATCTGAAGATGTTAACATTACTTAAACAAAATCGCACATATCAGTATGCTAGAGGATATAAGAAATTAGATTTCTTTGTCAACAACAAATGATTCCTACTTATTAATGATCGCTAGATACTTTACGGAAACATTGCCAGTCCAGTTGTTGTGAATGTATATACATTATTAGATAGTGCATGTATAGGTACTATCTTATAATTTCACTCTGTCCGTCCGTCCGTCCGTGTGCGCTCTAGCGTCTAAACGCATGGACCGATTTACTTCAAATTCAGCAGAATTTTTGTTGGGTCAAGGGGAGGAAGCCTATTGATTTTCAGCCCAAACGGTCAACTTTGACCATTAGTGACCGTTAAGGTTATAAGCTTTTTCAGTCACAACATATGGAAAGTCGCATACCATTCGACTCGCCAATGCATATAATCTATAGATCATAAGTCAGTTTGACCCTGACGGTTACCGTTTATCGGTAATCTCGATTTTCACTTTTTTTAAATATTACTTACGGCAGTCGTAGGTAAGGTGAGAATATTATTGCCGTAGGTTGGATCACAAATATTACTGCATATATGTCTGCAGTATAAATGCTGCTTTTTACTGACATTACTCGAAATATCATAATAATACAACTGCTTTTTTCGGCAGTAAAGTAGTGCTGTCACTATCTGCATTATTGCCACTTAAATGACTAGTTTATTCTCAAGGTGCATACCCCACCGATCAGAATAAAATATCATTGGAAAATCTTATGAATTGGATTATGAATATTTTGGGATGACATTAATTGCAAAATAAGTATTAACAAATAATCAGAATATTCTCATGTTAAGGAAATTTTACTTGTAGATTAAATGTTTACCTTTACCAATCACCCTAAAACAAGTAACTAACAATATATATTTTGCACAATTGTTGGCGTACTATATATGTTATTGCAATCTTAAGTGGAATAATTTACAAGAACTAATTATTTCCTGGCTCGGTAACCGCGTCAAAGTATCTTGGTTGATAATTTTTATTTGCTTACAAAAAGTTCGTGATAAATTTTTGATGGTATGAATCAAATAATAAATGTATAATAAAGTTATGTTTAAAACATAGTTTTGAAATAAATAGCCGCAAATCTAATATTATAAATATGTTTTAATTATTTTGGCCAACCGACGTTCATAGTATTGTTAATAAGCTTTAATTTGACATGCTGATGATCAAGATTGGTTGAATACTTTTCCTCATTAAAACGTTTTAAAATCATTTGACTGCTGCATTCAAATACATGCATAACGTGAAAGAAAATCACGCGGCATGAGCAAACTGCTCTCAGATGCCACTAGGTGTCTCATTCTTAATGTGTGGGAACAACTTTATAAAAGCTTTATAGAATGATCAGTGATCAATGGTCCTCTCCAACACAGAATGTTAATCTCTTTTAACCCCGTGTCAAACCTCCAAGCCATATCGGCTTTAGTCACTTCCAAACGTTTTTTTCTGATGTACAAAAAATATACTCCCGTAGATAAGCAACCATTGTTGCCACTGATTCGGTTGCTCAACCAAGACATAACGATGATCATCGCAAGCCCAGCTGGCTGCTTAGCAGAGCGTCAGTTTCGACTCAATAATGCATTTTAATGAAAATTAGCAGAACATTATCGGGTCTACGAAGATTATGACGCTCAAGGCTTAATGATCCTCCTCTGGGCTACGTTTTGCGGTGTGGCCAGCATGAATCACTAACCAAACATTCAGAATTATGCACTTTAAGAATAGTTGGGGGACCGCGGTCCAACATTTACCATTGTCCTGCTGACCGGTACCGTGGACCGAACAAATTGAAGCCTGGACCGAGTTCCGGGAGAGCAGGACCGAAAGAAACTACATACGGTACCCGTACCAGGACTCCAGGACCGGAAAGAAAATACCGGTACCACGACTTCAGGACCGGAAAGAAAACACCGGTACCAAGACTTCAGGACCGGAAAGAAAATACCGGTACCAGGACATCAGGACCGGAAAGAAAATAACGGTACCAGGACTTCAGGACCGCAAAGAAAATACCGGTACAAGGACTTCAGGACCGGAAAGAAAATA
>JAHZMV010002719.1:0-10319 GCA_027743765.1 Coecobrya sp. COE2 | reverse complement strand
ATCAAATGTTTTCAGGTAGTTCCATCTTATTGTTTCCTTTTGTCATCTCTAGTTTCATCAAACTTGTCTAAAACGATTGGTGAAATAAAAATATCGCAAGTTGTTGATTTTGCAACACCTACACTATCATCATTGCAATTTGTAACGCCACTGATTTTATATCCAAGCGATTGAGTATATGCATATAACTCAAAGGTACGATTTAATGGTATCATTTCGTCTTATTCTTATTCAAATATTTTTAAGAAAACGGTAACATAAAGTTTAACCAAATAATTCTTGTGTATTCACCTTGATTATTTGGGTATTAAACAATAAGCATTTTTTTAAATTCAAGATTCCGTAAATTCAAAATTTCGATTTTTATGATTCCTACTTTTTAAACAATCATTCATGAAATGGTGTATCAGTTTTATTAAGATTGTCTATTGACTTCGTGGTTTGCGTATTACTGCATAGACTCACAAAACGAAAATGCTTTGGATAGACGACTCGTCAAACTTGTCCAAAATATGATAAAACATCGCTTAACGAATAGAATACAAATTAAACATACCACTGTACAACAACCATCCCATATAATTAACACTATCACTTTCTGGTCATGAATACGAAACGTAGAACGGTATTGCTCCCATCAATAAACGTTCACAAAGAAAACTTTATTATAAGAATCTTGAAGTCGAATCACCAGCAAATAAAATAGCCCCATTAATGCAAACACTTTATAAAACTAAACTATAATTCTTAAAATAACAAAAACAAGGTATGCCAGAGTTTCTGAGAAATATTTTCCTTTCAGAAATATAGTCAGCTGAAATTAAATGTTCTGTCTGAAAATAGATTATAGTAAATTGGTTCTATTCGCGATCAGCTGTACCATGTGACACTGGCCGGGCCGGAGCAAATATTTTTAAAGTTTGCACTGATAGAAATCAATACTTGACGACATCAATTACATATTCTCTGTATATATGTGATATATCATCCCACAGGTACAGAATTGGCTACTGTGGTATTTGTAGAAACGCGTTTTTGATCCGATGAATATTGTATCTAATTTACATATGTATGTGTCCATGCAGGTTGTATGTAGATCACATATTTGTTAGACTAAAATATTATTTATTGAGTAACGGAAACTTCTACATTCTTGATGATGATTCTTGATGATAAATTTGTGGATACATATAACTTTATTAACTTTAGGTTGAAGGTTTAGTAAATTACCCTGACATATATCAAATGCATTATGTATATCTTTAAAACTGCTGGTGAGAACTTTGTAGATGCATTTCATGATAACAGATAAACGTGCGTCATACTAAATCATAGCTTCCACAAATTTCTACAATATTAATCGACGTGATAGTATGTTTCCGTTTATAGAAATGACAAAAAATGCAATTTCGCTGGAAGCGTTTTACAGACATACATCAATGAAACATTTTATAGCTATGTAGTAGTCATTAGCTATGTGATTTACTGCAAGTGCATCCACTTTGCATGCTTTTACTGCACATTTGCGGCACATTTGCTGCAAGTGTGTACGTATTATACTTTATACACAAATATATTTAAAATGTGAACGTCGTCTAAGCATTGCTTTTATTACACCTTTGTTGGACACGTCATAACTACCAAGCATATATTGTTCATCAGGAAGTTTAAGAACATTTTATGGAGTCCTCCATATTGTAGAGTGGGCAACAGCAGTAAATGTTTCTGCAATTGTCTAAAATGATCAACAATTTAATTTTAGACCAATTTAGACATCAATGTATTCACGTCGCAATGGCGAATATAATCAATTATAATATTTGGACTGACAGCAAGGGTACACTGTGTACGTTGTCAGAAATTCAAAAATTAGAGGGCCGTCCATCAAAACGTCCAAATTTGGGTGGGACCACAAATAATTTAAATAATTCTACATTTGGCTTATGGTGTTTTCGAACAAGGGGAGTTCAACTAAAACGTTTTGATTTTTTTAATTTGTGGCCCCACCCAAGTTTTGACGTTTTGATGGACACCTGCCTAATTTTTGAATTACTGACAACGTACACCGAGTACCCTTGATTGACAGGTGATGTGATGCAATAGGTCTATTCACGGTATAACCGAATTAATCTAGATCTCAACGAGGAAAATATAAGTGATCATCTGGAACCTGTACCAGTATTACTGCGACGTTCAAAAATGACGCCATTGATTGTTAGCTAAAGAACATTAAATTTCTGTATTCAATTCCCAAATTCCTGCACAAACTACATACCTCATCTGTAATATAGGTTATAGAAAATTGCCTTTTTCAAACAAGGTTTCACCTCTCCATATTGTAACAATTTAGGATTGCAAATCGCATAATTATATCAATATATCGATGAGTATTTAATAAGTGAGGGAATTGTGGATCCAAAGATGCCGCAGTGATGATGCCGCAGTGATGATACCGCAGTGATGATGCCCATCATTCAAAAAATTATTGAGTTAAATAAACAATATTGAGTTGATAGTTGAATTAAAGGTTAAGATTTATTTTCAAATCCAGGATAATTTCGCTTCCGAACACTGATCAAATACTTTCTTAGTACGTTCACCTACTCCTGCTCATTCTCGACCGTATGGTGTTGCGGACCTGCATCAGCACCCGTCTACAAAAATTAAACCAAAGCGAGAGAATTTAAATGGATTGATTATTTTGTTAGTACATAACACGATAGTGCTGTATGACATGAACGTACCGAAAAGAAGACGAAATAGAGCACCGCGACCAGTGCCTGAACTTGAAGAAGCCACTTCATCTCTTTTTGTTGATGACGATATTGTCCTGTCAAGAAATATAGGTCTCAGAAATAAAAAACGTTACAGCGCAATCAAGTTGACTTAACTTGATGAAAAGTTCCTTCTCACAACTACGATTTATATACCGATGTCAGTCAGCTCCACTATTGTATTTTAGTAGATCAAATACTTTTATCGGCATTTCAGTCTTGCATTGACGTCAGTAGCTATTTAGTAGGTTGTGTAAAACGGTGATAATGTTTATATTACGCATATTGGTTGATTGGCATGCGGAAGAATTATTAACTACGGATGAAGTCTCCTGCGTACAGACCATTCAAACGATGCACAATGTACAATATCAAAGTTCACCTCACACACAATTATTCATCACACTTCACTTCTTTTAAAGACATAATATTTTCTGGACAGCGTAATATTATAAATAGTAACTATTTCCCAAATTGATAAATGGTGTCTTGTAGCACGAAAGTTGCTCTAACAGATCGGCTATATGAATTTAGAGATAAATCATTACTACAGGAGCTACACGCTTTCATTCAAAACTTTAGGGGAAAATGACGAACTTTTGGACTCCGAGTGTACGTATGCTTTGGTGTAGGTTCAGTTATGAATTTAATGTAGGCTTTGTATCTTAATTATAAATGCCGCGATGTAACAATAATTCAATTTTTAATATCTATAATTTTCAATGCGACAAAAGTTTTACATCTTCCCTATTTATTGCAATTGATTTAATTTGACTTGCAACTTAATGGCACTTTAGTAGAACAAATTTATTTTGACTGTAAACTAAATTTTATTTATTATCAAATTCCTAAATAAATACGTATGAGAAAGTAATTAACCCCATCGCCAATTCACGAAATCCATAAAATCTTGGGTGGTGCCATTCATTTGCAAAGGCGTTTATCTGGTAGAAAGAAAGTGGTTTTAAAATGATGAAACACTTAGTTAATAAATTAATGGAAGTTTATTCCTAATATTTCATTCCTATGTTGCGGTTGATATTTGAGCAATTTTAATACTAGTTAAATTAATGAAGGAACGTAGATGTCACTATTCAAAATTTATACTTTGTAGATTTACATATAATGCAACGTGAAATTACAACGCGGTATTTGTCTTGCATCAAATCGTGCTAAATATTTTTATAAAAACAAAAGTATTCTTCGAATGTGATTCTTGCTTGCAGTCTAACTCTATTAACTACTCTAACAAGTGAATTTATAGTGAATTTATAATAATGATCGATAATTTTTGTGAATTGATGTTTAGTAAGAGTAAACTAAAATAATCTGCGCAGCAGATTTGTAATAAATTAAGACTACCGTCTAAAAAATGTCAAAGAACGAAATTGGAAATTGTCAACGTAAACGTATGTGCACGCCGTTAGTTAGTAATTCTATGCCTTCTACATTTATAAAAATAAAGATGGTTCTCCGTTAACAATTGCTTTTGGTTATGGAAAAGTATGAAAGGAAATACAGATAGAGTGAATAATGTAAGTAGGGTAAACACAAGTACATATTTCTTAAGTGCTTAAATTGGACTTTTTATATAAAGATTGTTGTGTAGGACTTTGTCCACTAAATGTCTATATTTAATTTGAATCAGCCGATGGGAACGTAGGAAACCAATTACAAATACTCAATATTATTTACTAACGAGGAAGGTCTCAGAGCAGCCCATCGGGAATGCATGTTTGAAAACAGTTTTCTGGGTCAATTTTTAGCGTGAATTACGAAATTCATACTCATTTCCCCAAAAATGGATGCGCTAAGGAGCTACAGGAACAATTCGATATTACCTGTCCACTTGAATTTGTATATAACTACATTAGTTCAAATATGGAATGATTTATGTCAGATGTATGTTTTATTACAATAAATTTATATCTAAACTTTATCATCATTGGGCAGTCAAGACTTTATCTAGACGCGAAATTACTAACCATTTATTGATCCTGCTGTTATCATTCCAACGACAAGATAAGACTTTGCCCGAAACACATAATGCAGTATTTCAAATTATATTTATGTGACATGGCGGAAAAAGTACAGATTATTGAGGAGAGTTGTTAAAGCAAAATGCGAAACTATTTCAATACGTATAAAACCAGCTCTGCTAAAATAAAATATTTTCACAATTTAATGAATGAAATACTTCTGAATGAAAAATTGCACACTACATAACTCACATGCGTTTGAAATGAAATGTTTACTTTATTTCCTCTGTACATCGGTTTTTGGGTAAATGAGTGTGATTTTCGTAATTAGCGTAAAAAATTTGTCTAGAAAACAGTTTTCAAATATACATTTCCAATGGGCTGCTCTGAGACCTTCCTCGTTAGATAAACCATTATTATCCTACCGGTTTGCTAAATCTGACCCTACCAATTATTATGCTACTTTCACTCTACTGTTAATTACGTTTTTTGACTGCTTAATTCTTTCATTACTACATTCCCTTTCACTACTTTGATTTACTACTTCTTTCACTACTTTGACACACTACTTTCCATTTCACAACTTTCATTTACTATTTTTTTCATACTTTGACTTACTACTTTCTATTTCACTACTTTCATTTCTTACTTTCAACTCACGGTTTTGTTGTTGCTAGTGTATGCACAACGACGCTCTTCTGGTTATTTCAAGTTGCATTTACTTAATCAACATACGCCAACAAATAAAAAAATTTGTCGCCAGATTACATAAGTTATAAAATAATAATCGGATTAAAGGGAAATATTTTCCCTTTATATTAGTTCCTTGAACATCTCTGCCTCACCCAATCGGTCTGACTCAGGAACTTCTGCTTCAGCATCGTGATCAAGATATACAGCTTCAGACAAATCGTCTTGTTGATCCAGTGTCCTCTCGAATACATCTCGAGTGGCCTCCTGTGACTCAAATGTTGCTTGGTCAACATCGTCAATTTCCATGGCTTCTTGTTGTGTAGTTAACAGTTTGGTTGGTATGTTTGCTTGTGTCTCAACAGAAGTTGGATTTGAACGCTTTGTAGGTTTACTGCCAGTTTCGTGACCTCCCCACGTGTTAGCCATATGTATTGCAGGAAAATAGTCTATATCGTCGGGTCCGTTCATGGTAATTCTCATTAGCGCTTCCAGTCGGCTGTGGCTTAAGCTTGTACGTCTTGGGGATTTAGTATGCTTCAGGATACTGAAACTACGTTCTACTGAAGCAGACGATGGTGGAATTACCAAGAGTTTTCGCACTAACGACCTAAAATTGGTTCCCATTGTGAAATGTTTATCTCTTAATAAGCTTGGCCACATTGATACTGGTGACATTGATCTGTAGTTGGAAAATTTTAAACTGTTTGCAAACTCATAGGCAAAATTTTGAAAATCACTGACCGTAGTATCTTTTGGAAGATTAAATTTTTCGGCTAGCATTCCAATCTCTTCAGCACCATAATTCCGAGCTAACATGTCACTCTGTATAAATTTAGAGCCGTGTAAAATGTCAAATGCTTTGTAAAGTTGATCTTCCGGAAAATATGCCGAAAATTCATCCTTCAGTGACTTAAGGATTTTGAGCCTTAGGTGGTCAAATTGTCCCATTGATGTACCTTGTCGTGTCGTGGCACCAGCAACGTTACCACGGCTTAATATCAGCGGGTCCTTCCCTGCTTGGTATGTCCATTGACAAATTTTGCTCCTGTCCACTCTCTGCCAAGCCAGGTCAACCCTGTCGCTTTGAGTAAGGATTGGTCTAAATGTAATATCAGCTAGGTTTTGCTTGCACTTTAGCTGATTCAGAAATTCTCTTGTACGGGTTCCATGTTTCACTCCTAGTGTATCCAATGTATTTTGAAGATCCTGGTAATAATGACCCTTTCCGATAAATACACCGCCAGCCTCTTGCAGTTTGGCTGAGAAAAAATTAAGATTGTTGATTATGTCAGATAAGAAGAATAATATGGCATGAAAGTCTATACTACTGACAATATTTGTCAATCCTTGTGCAACATTTCTGGTTTTTTCTGAAAATGTTGTGTCAGTTGCAATGGCTGGAAGGTCTTGAAGAAGGAAAGGAGTGTTGTTGATTATTCTTTTAATTACCAATTCCGCGTTAACGCACCATCTCGTAGGAAAAATATAGGTAATGCTTTGAAGTTTCCTTTCATTCGGATTCCCTGCTTCATGTTGGCTGTTTGCTAACTCAGTTATATGTGCCAAATTTTTTGCATTTTGGTTGTTATAAAAAGTTGATAATGCCTTGAGGTCTGCCTCGAATGATACTAGCTCCGGAATTCCATCAACCGCATGTCGCGTGGCAAGTTGCAACCTGTGAGCACCACAATGTACTCGAAATAGTTTATCCTTGTGTCCATCACCATATATTTCCTTACTTAGAAGCACCCCGAATCCATTTTCGTGGCCGGAAAATGTCGCTACCCCATCAGTAATTACACTGGCTATATTTCTTTTGATGTGAGTCCAAAGGTCTTCGCGCAGGCCATATTTTTTGGTGCCTCATCGAATGCTTCTTTTAAAGCCCTCAGGTATCCCCTAGCGGTGACATCCACTCCAAGCTTGAGTAGTCTGATATAGCATCAAAGTAGGCACGTCGACCGAGAAAGTAAAAAATAAATAAATTAGCTATATTATTACAGACATGGAAAGTGCGAAGCAAATCCTCCCGATGAAATAAAATTCTCATCATGTCAAATATAAACCACATTGTCCAATATAGGATGATTTCGACTAGCATATTCTTTCAGTTTGTTGCCATTGTTCAGGTTTCCTTGTTTATAACACAGTGACCAACCTACTAGTTCATTTTACTAATATTCTTTTTCATTTTCTCATTTTACGTTTAATGCTAACATTTTTATTGCACACGTTCAATATATTTAATTCTGTGTGATAGAGTTGCTTTAGAGTAAAACTTTTGTATCCTAGCATTACAGAAGTAATATTTATTCATTTGGATTTTCAATTCTCTCAATGACTTGGAATGCTTATATTTGCTCCTGAAGATAATCTTTTCTCTAGGAGACCGTATTTTCTATATACCGAGGACAATATTTTTTCTTTGAAAAAATATTTACTATGATGGATAATAAATAATGGTTTTTCTCTGTAACGATATTTTATTTTGGGCAATGATTTCTCAGAGATAACATTTTCCCTCTGAGGCAATATTTTCTCACAGATGTAATATGTTTTCCCCGATGCCGGATTTCCCGTAGGAGACAATTGTACCTATCGGAGTCAACATTTGATCCAGCAATGTTTAAACAAAACTATGGTTTACAAAAACAAGTTGAAACACATATGTATTTAAACTTTTTCCTAAACATGTTTACGACTTTTTGGATAAACATACTCTAAACAAACAAAACACATTTTTACTATTGTTAGTTTTGGCAAATAAACAATGCAAAACAATCAGCATATTTAAACATGTTGGATGTTGGATAACCTTGCTTGCTGAATGAAAATATTTTAGAATTAACTTGCATTCATGCATACTTAGTATTTCTGTATCGTTGGGCCAAAGTGCGATTTATTCGCAACTTCCTGTGCTACAAAAGTGTATTAATGAATTCGCATATCTACCCACACATTTCAGAAGTTTTCGGTAAAAATAGTTTCATTGCGTCGAACTGAATCAAATTTGCGTGAAATCATTAAACACTATTAAATCAAAAGTTCAAATTTATTTGTCCCTTAAATGAGACAGTAATTACAAAGTCTAATTTATATAAATTTCACGGAGATAAAATATTATCGTTCTATCGTGTACCAAATTATTAATTTTTAGACATCGGGAAAATTTTAGGCAAAACACCTTCTTTTTTGCTTGCTCTAATAATCTAAACAGAAACAAACAAGTCCTACTGAAACAAGAATAAAATGAACATTGCGTAAACATTTGTGAGATAAACAAAACAATTTTTTGTTTTGAAATATGTTTATTTTTAGCATCACTCATTTTACCTAAATGTACTCCCGGGGATAACCGCCTTTCTGTTTTGATAATACGTTGTGCTAGAGATTATTGCGGAGGCAACTCTTGTCTTAAAACTCACATTTTCTTTACATTCTCTGAAATAAATATTTTTTTAAGAAGTCGGGAAAAATCCGTTTTTATTTTCACCGAATGGCACCCTAGCATGTTTTCCTTGCATTCCCACACTCATAATAATTACCAGCTCGCATCAGTAAGTAAAGTTAATAGCACCATTAGTTTAATTAGTTAGTATTGATTATCAGTTAGTAATTCGGTCAGGATATATTAGCGTTTTACGAACTTTACCTGTAGAAAAAATTCCTAGGCCTATCATTCTCCAGGAACTGAATATGGACAGACATATAATCATTTCCCCTGGAATCCACTCCCGTATCTGCAAGAATACCAGGATTCATGAATACTGATACCAATGAAATGTTAATGATATCAAAGTATGAAGAGGAGAGACTAGCTCAATAATAACGTACAGAACATTGTCATATGATTAATGATACAGAAACAATGGAAGTCAGATTTTATAAATGCCTTCATTTTACTACGTGTGTCATGCAGCCAGTGTCCTTCAGGAATTATTGTGCAAGTTGTTCCCACTCATATTTTGAGATCGTCAAGGATTTAAAGGGTCAATATTCATAAAGTTATGATTCAAATAAAATCATTTATACATTTCGTGACTTTGACTTTCGTTTGAGGATGTGCTTACCTAATATCAGTGACAATGGATTATTCGTCTTTAACAGGTTAGTTAAAAAGAGTTTGTGAAATTCATCGGATATATGGCTTGTCATTCTTGCTGCGCTCATTCGGTCATTGTGGTGATTAAACATTAAAAGGTTGCGTAGCTCAAGCTTATTAAACAATTTGATCATTTTTTCATGACTTCGGAATGGAATATACATTTTAGCTTCTGCATACACTGTTGTCATCATTTTAGCTGTTGCCTTTCTCTCCCTGCTGAGTTTCTCAAATTCCGACTTCACCTGTGCTTCAACACTTTTCTTAAGTCTGTGATATGAAATTAACACAAATATTTTATTGATATTTACCCTACATGGAAATATTGAGATTCAGAACAAAAATAATGTAATATAACTTACGTCTCCTTCTTTTGTTCGGCAATTAAGTTTATTGCTGCTTTATGTAATGCCGAATTGCGATGCTCTGCAAGTCTAGTCCTACAGATTTTCTCAGATGCCCATATTTTCCCATCACTATGCGACAGATCATTTGACGGTACTGGCTTATCAAATTTTGTATCCTTGTGTTCGTGACATATTTTACATCTGAAAGTACCCTGTTTCGGATCTCTTTGATTGGGAACGTATTCTAGCCATTGCTTCAAGTCGTGCGAGTGTTTTTGAAGATATTTGATGGGCACAATTTCTTTGGGATGATTTTTCGTCACACTACTTATCAGCATTTCCCACCTCCGGTTCATCTCTTGTTCCTTCTCCAACTCCTTTAAGCTTGCTCCTGTTCTGATTGAAGCTACTTCTGAGGATGTTG
>JAHZMV010002718.1:0-19871 GCA_027743765.1 Coecobrya sp. COE2 | reverse complement strand
CAAGCTATTTTCTAGGTCAGTCAACATTTACCTTCTTCATGCTATCTCTTACAATACTTATTATTCATAAAAAAACTCATTCAATTTGCGATAACCATTCATTTAGAACTACGTACATTGCACTGCAGGTAGAATTTGTAGCAGTGATAACGACCGCAGCAAACAACGATCAATTTTTCCCACCGTTTAACTGCTAGCTGCTTAACGTGCGGTTTTATATATTAAATGAAAGTTGTTACTCTGATGCCTGTACACTGCATGTAGTTAACAACTTAATTCCTAATTAGCAGTCCACTATCTATATCATTTAATTGTACTGACTGTGTCTGTTGTAAATATATTTACAAACAAGTACGTAAATGATATCGAAAGATCCATTCACATTTTGAAAATAAAAAAAGATATCATCACCATTAATCATTCATTTGGCTGAATGTTGGACCAGAATAAAAAATAATATTCTTTAATCTGCCGCATTCCAATTGCTTTCATTTCATTTTAAAAACAGTCCATGAATAGCTATTACTGGAATGTATCCTTTGTTCAATAAGCTGAAAGTACATTTTTTGTATGCGTCATTGCATGGCTGCATGGTCAGTATAATTGATTCAAAATTCGCTTTCTTTTGAAGCGTGTCAAAATAGGATTCACGTGTGCACTATCGCTTTCGATTTAATAAAAAATATAATTCAACAGGAATCAGCGAATCAGTAGCACGAACATTGGAAAAAACGAATAAAATGCCATGATATGATATTCTACTGGGTGGGAGAAATTATTCCCATTCTTATCATATCATTATTGCTATTATTTTGCAACATAATTTTATGAATATAGGTAACCGTACAAGTTTTCGCCAAACTACCCAATAATTTTTCAGTTAATGGCAGAAACAGGATAAAATGTGTTTGTATTTGCAATTTAAGAGGCAATAATATCAAACACGGTTACATTGACAGATACTTTAAAAAAAGTTGTACAGGTGAATATATTTCGTCGCTTGTTCATGTATTTTATATCGGATACATTTTATATACAGGGATATTATTCTTGATGTAAAACAATAAAACAAGTATGACGCATCCCCATCCCTTTTGTAAAACCTTTTTTACACATAATTTAAAGTGTCGAATGTCGTTTTTATGCGGATTTGTAAATTATAATGCAAAGGACAATTTCTTTTGACTTACGGCCATTCTCGCTCGATTTGGTGTCAGTACAACTGGTCTGGTCGTCTTTGTTGGCATCATTTTTTGCGTCCGTTTCATTTCTTCACAGAGTTTTGCTGTCAACTCACTTTGTTATTACTTGCTCAAACTGACAAGACAAGCAGACATTTTTATTTGAATATGCATGCATTTGGCATGTATCTGATCTGATGTACTTATGATGATGATGTATCCAATATCTCTTTTTTCTCTTGTTAGCAATCTGCAACCAAACCGTTTTGCAGTGTTTGTAACCACTGTATTAACCAAAACAAACGAACATCAAACTATCACTCATTCGAACTCTCAGGCAGCATACCTAATTAATCACTACTAGAACCATTATTATGCAAACCATGTTCATTCAGTCTGCCTTCGGCTTTTTGAAAAGCGTCCAAAATAAACACACAATCCTGTATGAAATTTCCAACTTGTTTTTTCCTAATAGGATTTCCTGAAAAAAGGAAAATTTCACGTTTCTTAAACACAACAACAACAAAAAGTGGGATGCATTAATATTTTAAACATTGGTTGAGGTTGGTGTTCTATAGTGTAGATTAGTAGGTGCTTTAGAAGAAAGCCAGAAGCTTTTATGCGCGCAGACACAAAAGTATATAATGCAGCCAGATTTAGCCGCGGCGAATGTTCCGCTCCATCCAACAGGGAAATCAAATCGCTTAATTGTGATTCACCCAATTTACTAATCATCATTACATATGATAGATAAATGTATGATTTGCGAACTTTTCAATTGTCTACACATTCACACACAAAAATTCCAATCCCAAGCGTACGTTCCATGATCAAAGCCAATTGAACACTCGGACAATTATTAGATGCGCTATATTATGCATAATATATGTATTGTACATATGACCACTGCACTGATCACTTTTACAAATTGTATACACCACCGATTTGTTTGTCAGTGAAAATTTGTTCCAATTTTTAAAATTCTTTGTTATCCAGGCTTGCCATGTACTGTATTGTTGACCATCAATAGAAAAGACAACCGACACGATGTGTGGAGATGCGTTGAATAACCAAAGTATACAGCACTTTCGTCGTGATCAATTCGACAAATAATATATTTGTATCATGAATAATTGGAGGCGATGAAAGTTGTTATCACACTCGCTACTTTTCTAATTCACAATGGCATGCATGCATAAGTAAATATGCATAAAGGCAAGCCTTTCTTTTTATTGTTAGAGCAAACCAAACATTATAAATTCTTCGATCAAAGCTGAAAGTCGTCTCGATTCCCGTCGACATTTAAATCCTACGTACAAATATTTGTCGCAGATTTTCGCATGAAATTGTATTGTAAAATCCAAATTTCCCACAGTAGTCAGTATATATTCACTGCTAGATTGTCTCACCTGGTGGTGGTGACTACCATTTAATAAATCATAAATCACTTGTTGACGTGTGTCTACCCCATGCAGCATGCGCTATTTAGCTATAGTTTTCATGCTATAATTGTTTACCATGCCGGTTAGTTAGGTATGTAAGAAGCATAAATAATTGCTCACTTTTCTACAAAATTACTATTGTCAATATTAAGATTATAGTGAAAATATCCGCAGAGAATTAAATTTTATTAGCCTCTCGTGTTCTTCGCAACTTTAATAAAAAACTTCCGGTGAAGTTCAATTTAAACGCGTGTTTTAATCGGTTGCAATTCTGCATTCTAGTTTTTAAACCTTTGATACATACCTACCTATATATAGGTATACAAGTAATGCATGCAGTTTTCAGGTCCGGCAGGATTTAGCTTTCCAATTCACACACAGACAGAAACAATAAGCAAAACAAACAATAATTTTTTTTCTTTAAAATAAATATGCAAAACGGTTGACTTTTTTAAGAAATTCACCTTAATTTACTCATAACTCTTACTACTATAGTATGCGTTGTGCATGAAATATTGTTAGATGATTTTCATCATCATGAGGAGGAGGAGGATGCGTGTTCTGCTCAGCAATAAATAAAACACAATCACATTCACTTGTTTTCTGCAGGAGCATCCATCCACCTACAAAGCCGCATGACATACTGCATTTACTTTACTAACTATTTATTACTATGTAAGCTGGTGGTGTGAAAGCATGTGAAACCGTCCGTCGCACCTTGCATACGTAGCACACGACTCGACCGGAAGTCTTGAGGCAATACAAAGCCTCACCGTAACGGAAAACAAGTCTAAAGTTATCATCATTCATTCATATTATTATTTTATCATTTCTATCAAACAAGATGCCACATAAGAGTCCACTTGTCTTTACTACAAGGAGGAAACTGTATCAAGTCAATAATAATATGTATAATTACCTCCTACTGACTGCAATGCAACCTGCAGCATTGACTCAATTTTTCTTGCCCTAATTTCACAGCATGATACCTACTTTTTTTTAAATTGTATATTTTTAAAACAGCACATCCATTGTATTTTATACAATTGTGAAGTTATTCAAGTGCAGACATGTCCGCCTAACAGACAAACTTGCATTTCAAAATGCTTGCTTTTGTACACCCTTTATCAAGCACGTAGCCAGAATTGCCATAAAAATTACAATATTTTTGTTGTCAAATTTTGTAGGTTCGTTCATTGAATCCAGAATTCAGATATCGATAATGGGAACATGAACAACATCCGTATTGTCATTGTTATTTTAATTCAAAAATGCACACTAGTACAGGTGACAGGAATTTGATAAGATTACTATAAATCACACATATCCAATCAAGCAATCAGCAAATGAACTTTGACAGGTACATAGTTGTAAATTGTAATTTATTAATTTACCATGCAGGTGGTCAGTGATACTAATTAAGTGATATTTTCACATTACCCTCACTGGACACTTATAATGTACACTTTTCAGACAAATTGTTGTCACAATGCAATCACTTAAAATATTGTTGTACAATAAGCCACAAGTTGATAACTTCACAAAATAAACAATGTATTCAGTTGATTGACTTTACCAATTAGTTTGTGGGTTTTAAAGATAATTGTATGTATGACTAATCACAGCGGGCGAACAACGGCAGCCGAAACCCAAGTGCACCGTTTACTATGCAAAAATGTTGTGTGTGAGATGATGTGATGTTTCTTGCACAATACTTGTTCACATCCATGATCACATTTTTTCAGATTTTTTACACTTTTACATGGTCAACCAACTTTTCGGTGGCAAACAACAATGAAAAGAAACACCTTTTATCCCTTTTACAATGCATGCGCTGCTGCGTTCCTTAGAGCGCCTGTCAAAGACTCGAAAGAGAATTGCAAAAACTCAACTGAGAACTCTCAATGTGCAAACGCGATCTTTCCCATTTTCATTGTTGCATTTCAGTCAGTCAGGCTCTGCAGCTGTCTAACTATCCACTACAACTTATCGTACAACATGTGTACTTTACTTGCTTGGCAAGCAATTTTTATATAACTTGTCTAAAAAACACACTACCTTTCTTGCTGAATAGTGTCAACAGTTTGTATGTATTTCATACAACTAGCTAGAGTAGAAGTAGAAGGCATGCAAAAAAAGTTCATGCCATTCTATAAGAGCGCTCTAGTACGCTTTAAAATTGTTTAACTTAATAACGCGCATAGCATTAGGAATTAACTATGGCGTGATGAGTGACTATTATGTTGTGTAGCAAGCACAAATACTATAACCCTTTACGCATTTTTGTATAAAAGCATAATGTCTGCTTGTCTATCCATCTATCTAATATGAGCAAACTAAAGGAGGGAGATCAACAAAAACAACCATCAAAACAATTGCATGCAATTGCATCCTTTTTTTATAAACCGCAAAGAAGCATGAACGAATGCCGAACGCATTGTTATTAACTTTAGCATGTCTGTCTGACTTTTCTTTATTGCTAAAATACATTCAACTTTATTATTACTTACAAAAAAAGCGCATGTTTTCTAAGTACCTATATAAGTCTTTTTTCGCCCATTTAAGAAGGAAAGGTTTTGATAAAATTGCAAAGTATTTTTCATATCAATATTTTTTTTTGCGCACAGCTATCATATCAGCGCACAGTCTGTTATATTGAACGCCATCACCATCACCGGGACAGTGACAACAAGGATAGTCGATAGATAACCGACGCCATACGCGTACTTATATGATTATGATGATGATAGCAATTTTCATGTCTTTTTGTTCGGCTTGCTTATAGAGAAGAAAAAATGATAAATAATCATTAATTGTGGATAACTTGACTGGTTGAAGAAACGCAATGGTATTTCAATTGATAAATGATACAATAAAAGCACAGAGAGTTTTTTTGGGCTTTTTGTTATAAGACAAGTGTATCATTGCCTTGGCCAACTAAACAATAAATGCGAACCGTTTTTTTATTTGGGAGTTTTGTGCTTATTTTTCTGAACACTTAGAAAAAAAATGTGGTTACTTACTGGGATTTACAAATTACTGAAATACCTATATCGACTTATCTCTAAAGGAATGTTCTATTATCTCAATGTTGTATCATGATGACTTGTCAGACCGAGTGTGTGTGCTTATTTCGATGTCCAATTGAAGCTCTGAGAGTAGACTTAGACAAATGGCAAACCGTTACAAAACAGGACATGTGTTGTGTAAGGAAACGCTCCTTGTCACTTTGTCAGACAAAGTATCGTCATTTAAACAAACTTAATTTGTTCGGAGTATACACATAATATGTTATCATCATCATCTCATGGATCTATATCTATTTCCTTGTTAAATAAATATAAGCTCCGCATTTTTAGCTCTGATTTCTTCACTATCTCAAACGGGAGATAAAAAATCTTTGAAATTTTTGCATTAAAGGAGGCTCTCAAAAAGAGAAGAGTTATCCGTTGATTATTATCAGGAAAATAAATCGGTTCAATACCCCCACGGGGTAAAGAAAAAGTAAGACAGACAATGCATTGTACCTAAAATGTACTGCGTAATAAAGGACAAAAAGTTACCGAAATATGTTCTTTTACAACAATCACCGCATCGTGACATTGTTGTGGGATTATTTATTTGCGTCACTTATTATTATTGCGATTATTGGTTTGGCTTGATTGTTGATGATATACAAAAATAAACCGTAATATGACATCAAAAATCAAAACCATAAACTATTATTACTCACAGCAGTTATTATTAATGCTTTTCTTTTCTTTATATGTATATAATAAGTATGCATGTATGTTTAAAATTTAAATGCACATAAAGCTGTCAAGAAAACTAATTACAAATTAAATTATGTTTTTCCGTGATAAGATTCTTAAAAATCGCTTGAACTTTACCCACTCACAACATCTCACAAACATAATCAAATCTTAATTATTTCAAATTAAGATAATATAACCGCTATAATATGCAATTTTGCACTTATCCCATATGCATTGCTCGTTAACATTCCATTCATAATTTAACTTAATTGATGTTAATCATTGCATCTTTTCATCTTGAGTATGTAGCTCATTGTTAACTTGGCTTTGTATAAAAAATAATGTGGTCATGCAATGCATAATTATAACAATTAGTAAATAAGTCTATTAAACTTTTAATTAAATAGAACACCATAAAGCAACCCTAAAATGTACAATTAAATCTAACGTTTCAAGACAAAGGCTTTTCATCAAATGAAGCCGACGGATCAGAAAGTACAGAGATTCTGGAAAGCCATTGCTTTGTCCACGGTTCCCCCGTGCCATGTTTGTGGTGGGCGCCGACAGAGTGGTCCAATGGACAGGTAAACAACACAGATGTACTGAAGTCGGCAACATCGCACATTGTGCAAAGTTTTGTGAAGTTTACTAATTTTTTAATTGTTTTTTTCTACAGTTATAGTTTAACTGTTAAGTTAAGTAGAATGTCGTTTTCAGTGCATCCGAGTATTCGCAAATTATTTCGTCCAAACCGATTCCGGACATTTCGGCATAGTTGGGATAGAGTGAAGGTGGCCCAACTTCCGGTGGAATATCAAAAGTTTTACACGGAATGGATGGACAGTGAAGAAAAGGAAACTCCAGTTCACTGGATACCCAAGCCAGGAAAATGGGAAAGGAATCCGGAAACTGGAGAAGTGTAAGATGACCAAAATATATGTACTAACTATACTATTCAATTGTCAATGGTTTTTTAAAGGGCTATGAAATTATAAGTTTTTGGAACATAATTCATTGCAGGAAGCTGATTCAGAACATTCCCATTCAAGTAAACTATCCGTTGGAAATGCACGATGGGATTTGGGGCGGTGAAGGTGTGGTTCAAGGCACAGTCAAAAAAGGGAAATGGAGGAGTCCAGTTCCAAAGTATTGGTCACCAACTTTGCAACGAAGCATTGTGTATAGCGAAATACTTGATATGTACATCTCGGTGGTGGTGACAGAGAGAGCTTTAAGATTAATTGATCGCCACCATGGGTTGGACAATTATCTCATTGAGGTAGGGAATAACGATAATATATAAGATGTAATTGGGGCATTTATGTTATATTTTTGTAATTATTCCATTTAATTGTTTATAGACACCTGCCTACGACCTAAAATCATTACTCGCATTGAAACTGAAGAGGAAATTAATGACGGCACTTTTGGACAGAGATTTTTGCCATAATGATCCTCAAAAGCAACAAGATTTGCTAAATAAGTATTCTGAATATTTGATTCCGGTACGTGCTTTAATGGTTTAAGAATGGAATTGTTAATTGTGATTGTATTTTTCTGTGTTAATAGTAATCATGATATATTTAATACTTCAATGTTTAGAGGGATGAATTGGAATGGTACGGTTTAAGCATAGACGAAGCACTGGAGAAGGTTAGACAAATGAAGGAAGCGAGCAGGGTTCCGACTCCGTTAAAATTGGAATATAGGATAAAACTGTTAAATCAGTTGCAAGACGAGAAGGATAATCCTATTACAGAGGAAAGTGGAGAAATTGAATCGGGATCGTAAGTTTGTACTTTTAATTAAAAAAATTTGCAAAGATCCATTATCTTAGAAGTTAGGTGTTTATGACAGTCTTTCTTTTATTCTTTTTGTACAGACAAAGTTGGATTTCAAAATTGAACCCGTTTTCAAAACGCAAGGAGTCCAGTTAAAATATCTTTGCAGTTACTTCTTCATTAAAATAATGTGTGTTTGTTAACGTTGAGTATCTGGGAATTAGTCAATAGCCTACAAATGTAAATGATCAAACGATGATAGAAGCGTTAAATAATATTTCTCATATAAACAAATAACTTGACTATTCAGATTTTATTTACAATGATAGCCAGTAAAACAAAAAAATAAATATTATATAACAGTTCCAACCTCAAGCAAAGTTAGATTTACTCTCTCCAGCAAACAACACAGGTATTATTACTTCTTATAATGAACACATGTGGCACATGCCGTTTCTGAAGAGAGCGTCCACAGTCTATTCCATTTTCAAATACCCGATCCTAAAAATGTTATTTCATTTCTGAGACACATAATTCTATTGAGAAAAGTTAGTCCATTTTCATTAGGTGGAGTTAGAAAGAAAATATTAAAAATTAAAAAATAAATAACAGTAAAGTGCAAAATAATGGAAAATAGATTAGGCTAAGTTCCTGTAATAGCTGGGCTATTGGGTAGAGGCGAAGCGTCCGGTAAAGTCTTTCCTTTTTGCTTTCTTGCTGCTTGTTCCTCAATGGGTATCCCTTTATGAGTTCCACCAAAGAATCTGCAGTCATAATGGAATTAGTTTTCGGTTAGATACAACTGTGAATTTGTTATATAAGTTTAGGCATTGTCATTAACTTACGAGAAGAGAATAAGTGGTGGCAACGTGAAAGCCGCCGATACACAGAAGAAGGCACCCGGGAAATTTTCAAGGGTTCCTCTGTATACAGCATTGTACATGGGATTTCCCCACATGGGAGTGGTGGAGTCAATTACTGCCACAAATGAATTCACTTTTCCCATTTCTGGAATGGGAATAACTTTGGAAATCATGGTCCTTGCAGCGATAATCATGGTTCCATTCAAAATATCCACTACAGGAGCTAAAAATCAAGGATTTTTTTTGTAAGCGTGAAATGAAGTTTTTAGTTTATTCTAAGATAACTAATCTTTCTAAACTTACCTATGTACATCATCGTATCATTGTTGGCAAATGCATATACCAAGCTCCCTGCAATTTGGCTTATACACGAAAGTACTCCTAGAAACCAGTCGGACACCTTTAACCATTTTACTAAAATCCCGACGGAAATCAATCCACCTGTAAGAAACAATTTTTCATTGACATCCCCGTTGAAGTAATAGGGGCACACTGATACTGATATTTTTAATTGAGTTTTCTTACCGACAAACGCGATTAACATTCTAACAGTACTGTAAATAGAATAATCAGCGGTACTCCAATTGAGCTTGTTACGAACAAAAAGAATTAATACAGAGTCCTCTCCTGTGGTGAAAAAAATGTTAAAAGTATTGTTTTTAACATAAATCACCATTAAAAATCAAGATATGTCATTCGATTATCATCAAGTACATTATTTTTACCTTGCATTGGTGCCATTGTGAAAATGAGTATAATGACCAGCAAGTAGAGCTGCTCTCGAATTCCATAATCTCTCTTTTTCAAAAATGCTTTCGCAGACTCGATTATATTCCTTAAGTTGAATATATTTCTAATAGCGTGTGCTTTTGTCTGTTTAAAGCCGGCTGGGTTATTGCCCTTTTTGGGATTCGGCATGAATATCAGAATGTACAGAAATGCTACAACAGATAAGCCACCACCCAGCCCAAATATGAAGTAGTAATCTTTGCCCCCTCGTTTCAGGTATCCACCCAAAGCGGAGCCAGCCGACCTTCCAAAAGTTCTAACGGCTGTCAAAATTCCAACTCTAAACGTACGATCTGCAATTGTACTTGTTATTGCCACGAAACTGTATACCAGCATACTAACTGCAATACGACCTCCTGTCAATGAGCTTGGAAGTATAGAAAACAGAACGACTACTTTGACAGACCACGTGTTGAAATAAACGCAAAGGATTAGGCCTAAATAACGAATGGTTACTCCAGCTATTGTGAGGAGAAATGGTGCTTTCACTCCATATACATCAGTCCAATTCCCCATAAACAAGGAGAATATAATTGGGAAAAAGTTTTCTATAAATTCACTCCAGATCCCCATTTCAGAAATGACTTTTTGTACTTCTTCTTCCTGCTTTTGATATCGACGTTTGCGCTGACTGTAAAATTGAAATAATGTCATATAGCATTCTATTGATATTAATAATAAGGAAATGAAATAATGTGAAAGCTAAACTGCTACTTACTTATCCATCAACGCATCACAAATGGTATCATTGTACCCCACGTCCACTCGACAAGCTCGGTCAATTTGCAGATCGGAAGCCATGATGTTACCCATGACGGACGCAATCATGTACATAAGAAAACCAGGTTCCATTCGCAAACTTCCCAACAGTTTCCACCATGATTTCTCCCCCTCCTTCTCTTCGGGTTTGGTTAGCTTATCCACAGACTCTGAAGAGCCGACATCATCCAGTTCCGCCATCTTGTCGGCCTCTAATGGCGTCATGTATTGATATTTCTTGTCTTCCCCCATTATTAGCCACGATTTTCAGTGAATTTTGACAATGCAATAGTAGGATTTACACAAATTCCTGCCAAATGTAACGTGTCCCTCTGTCATTACATAATTTGCGCCACGCTGTAATTTTCGCGACAAATGTAAACCAGAGTTTCCTGGCAAGAGAAGAACTCTTTGTTAAATGAGTAAATAATTTATATCCACCCTCCGTTTTATTCTTTAATCTGGACACAACGTGGACACCATTTTGATATGCCTATTCGTATTTAGGTAATATTGTCAAAATACAAAGGGTTTATTGCCGGTATCGACGATATTTGGTATTGGTATGATCAATTGAGAATTGTTCGCAAAAATGAGATAAGTACACGGTACCGTAAACATTGTTAATGCAATGTGCTCATAAATTATTTGAGCCTTTTCGCATTAATTATACTACTTTGCAGTTTTTGGAACTTTGATTGATAGGTATGAATGATAAGCTGAATTGGAGTTATGATAAAGTTATTATAACAAAATAAATATTGGGCCTACGTGACCAAACATTAAAGTTGTAAAATACCTACATTGCATAGTAAGTTGTCTGGCCTGGAGCAAACAAGGAGATAAGAAAATCTTAGTTGTCCGAGTGTCAACTATGAATAGTATGATTTGCTTATTGCTGGTAGCTGATAAGCCCTTGCTTATTTTCAGATTAAACTTGCACTGCTATTTTGCATTATGTGGTCATTCATTTCATACCTGAATGTTTTTTTTTTGCTTTTCATTAAAACATGAGCCAATAGGATCCGTTTCTACTTTCACCTTTATTTTTTAAACTAATTAGCCGCATTTTTAACTGATATCATTTTATCTAACCTTTCATTGAGTGTAAATTTTAATTGTCTACGTGCAAAGCTGCATCACATTCGCAAATAAAATGTTAAGGATGATTTTCCACATATTCCCGGTCGATGTTCATTCTCCCTTATGTTTATTTTCTGGCAGCAATCTTGACGGAAGTTTGGATTAAAATACATAACATTACAAAAATATTTAGCGATTTAAGCCATTAAATTGAAGGGGAAATGCAGGAAATATATAAAATATAAAATATTTACCCGTTCTCTGTTAATTCAGAACATAATTTACAAGTATTCAAATTGTTATTTTTTAAAGAACCAAAAATGCATACCTATTGTCATTCATGATTATGATTCACTATATACATGACGTAAATAATAGGGAAAAATCGGCGTACGTGATGATAGAAAGGACATACATAGAGATACATAGATTGTGTGGAATATGCCCTTGGATAAATATTACGTACTATTTGCATAAGACATAGATTATAGATAGATACCTTTTCTTTGTGTGTAGGAGGGTAATGATTTGAAAAGAAATGTGAACTCTAAAAATAGGATTTGATCATACTAAGGTCGTCTTCTACAATCTTTGCTTTAGTTAAACCATGTTTTCATAGACGTCAAATTTTAATTTCTATCCATTAAATTTTTTTGTTGCTTTTACGGCCAGGCATAGTATTTCCTGGAAATTTCATTTGTTTGTGAGTAAACTTCCACTATTTTCTATATTCTATCGCCGACCACACAAGTAAAAATGGGGCAACGTAATATTAGGTAATGTGGTATTGATACTCTCTTCAGTTCAATGTTAGTTTGTAATTACGGATTTCATGTGTCTAATTTCCATAATACGTTACTTACTAATTTACTATTGCATTGTTTTAAAATCTAGAATAAAGATGTGACTAACTTATCTAGTATTAGTTACCTGTTCGTGATCATAAGTTATGATTATTCTTTAAAATCATATAATTTTACAAAGCGTTGAAACGATTTGTCATAAGAGTATAGTATTATTTGAAAGAGAGCTCTTCATCATCAACCCTCGACTTTTTGCTTGCATCTTCCAACATTGCTACAAGGATTGCGGACTGCAGATATCAAATCAAATGAATAGCAATACTACTTGAATTAGTGCAATGCAATGATTGTATGTTGCAAATATGTATATTCGTATTAAGAATATGTACCTATCAGAGAAAATGTATGAAAGGTAGCTTGCAAAGCGAAACAAGTGATTGCACGATTCATTTCATTACTTCGCCTTAAGGCCTTCTTTTTCTATTTCTCGTTCAATCGAAAAAAATCTCGTCTCAAATAGAATAGCAAAACAGATGCAGAAATCTTGTTCGATTTTAAATATAATACAGGAGTGAGATGGTTAAAGTCTTTGCTGCTACGAAAGAATCACGCAGGATAAAGGCAAACAATGAGACAATAATATTCAAAGCATATGCAGCAGTCAGTTATCTTTTGTTGTCTCTAATAACATTAACCATGCTCACATTTTTGAAAGTCTGTTTTGTACATACCTTCTTCCTAGATGGACTGTAAAATTCAAACGAGTAAACCCTTTCGAGATCATCTGAGTTTCTTTCCTGTTGTTATTTAAGGAAGTTACACATTCACGTTGTTAGCAGTACACATACGGCTTCTCATCTTGTTTTAAAAGCGTACGACGAAAGGGGTAAGTCGTTAGAGTGGCATACGCATGTAGGTATATACATACGTATATACAATGTACATATCTATTAAGCGCATAATATTATATTGGCAGCGTAAAGTCATGTAGTCATATTATTAAAAGTCACATGCAGCGAGATCCCTATTCATCTTCATCACATTTTCTCTTCACTACGCTCGCACATCATCTTTGCCTGAAGATGTTTTAAAGATTCTCAGAGCTAAGCCATTAAGCCATCTATAAGATATGAAATGTAATAAACATGCGTACCAGGCTACAATGAACATTCTTTGCGTTTTTACCTATCTACCTACACAACAGTCAACTTACCGTGATTCTCGTCATGTCATCTCGTCTCAACTCCCCTCCTCCCAACGCAACACCTTCACCCAACATTCATTTTGTATTATATCTTTACAACTGCAGCATCATTTCCTTTTTCATTTTTATGTTGATGCGCTTCTCGCTGTTGTGCCACATTCATTCCAAATAAGTACATAGTTCAATCGAGGCATCGCCATCGCATACAGACATACAGACCTTCTGTTATTAAACGGTGCGGTGTACTAAACAGTTCAAAACGAGGGATACTTACAAAAACCACGCAAAATCGGGATTTCTTCAATTTAAGGAACATTCGTGAGGTATTGATCTGTTTTATTTATTTATATTCTTGTTTTATCCTTTTCTCAGTACATTCAACAACAAGTAAGCAAGTGCATTCTAACATTAGACGGGGAGTGCTCAAAGCAATACGAATTTTACAGGAGATGAGGAAATTTTGTTACAAAGTAGTGATTATAGCTTTCCATTCAAACCATTCTTCTACTCAATTTGTTCACGGGAGTAGAGTTAGAGAAAACTTATATACCTATTTTCACATTACCCACACAAGTGGTAAAAAGCAGTATGACATTTCAAGTGGTGAAGCCTATCGAGATAATAAAGGGGAACAATTTATGCACATTTGCATATATACATTAGTCACAGCACTAATTAATGCTTTAGGAAAGAAGTAAATATAACATATAAATGTTCAAGTGTATTCGTTTATGTGCGATGCTGAGGGAAAGAGGAAGTGTGTATAGAGAATCACTTAACACCTACTTCTTGATGACCGTCAACAAAAGAAATACGTATGCATAGGTATATAGTAGTATTGCCTGTGTTGCAAGTTGCAACCTTATATGACTTTTTAATCTGTAAAGATCGGCTGTGTAGATCATTTATTTATACCATGTCTTATTCTTTGCAACTTTTCATGCAAAGCAACAATTAGTACTCATGTATAATACGAAGTACAAATAGTACGTTTTCAATCAAGGTGTAGTAATATTATAATTGAAAATTTAGCAAGGATGTGGTTTTAGTTTTTTATTTAATGTTGTTTGTTTGATCATGACTGCATCTAACACACGGCAATGTTGCGGATGTGTGATGCTGATATTTATCAATGATTTATAAAAGTTACAGCAAGTACATAAATATTAACGCTAAGTCTTCACCTCTCCCAATTTAACATACATACATACTAAACAAGTATGATGGGCCAAAGGAAAGGAAATACCTACATATAAGCCTTCTCGAATAATTTAATACTACTTTGTTGATACTGGTGATGAGCAGCAGATTACTTTTCAACCAAAAGGATCAGTAGCTTCTTCAAAATGTGTGATTAGGACCGGTAACGAGTACAAAACGAGCCAACTTTTTAAATACTACAACAGCAAACTAAAGATAATAAAACTTGCTAAAAACAGGCAGCACAGCGGTAGTAGTCAGGGGCAGGCATATACGGTCAATAGGCCAGTAATAATAGTAGACTCTAGAGAAGGAATAAAAATGCCGTTCTATCATTCTTTGTGATGTATATACGTATGTAAACTATATTTTATAATGTAATTTAAGATGGTATGTAACGTAAACTTATCATTATCATGCCACAGAACGACCCTGCAAAATCTTGCCAGTTGCACTAATGACTATATATGACTTACTTAATTTTTTATAAAGAAGCACACAGACAATAAATTTTTTACAAATAAATTGAGCGATATATTATGTAATCCTACTCTACCTTCCTACACGCCAATGTCATGTAGGTACATCATAACGTTACCGAAAAATATCATCTATTATACAACGGGTAAAAATGAAGTAGCAGTTAGTCTAAAATGCATTGTTCGAATCTCTCACGGCTCATCTTTAAGGAAAGTTACCGAGACACATGAGTATATATTTTGTTGATGATTAATGTGTAGGTATGGCTGTAAAAAATAGGAAGGACAACGTAGGATTTTAAATAATGCCTATTATTATAGATTATAAGTACAACAACGTAAAGAAGTTAACGCTTTTGCACACAGGACAGGACACCTTTGAGTCGACGGACGACAACATGCATCATCATAAATATATAACCATCTCCTTTATTTCTTATCCTCGCCAACCGCATTTGCAACATTATATATTATATATCGCATCCTTTTCTTATTTCTCCTTCTTCTATATGATATTCAATATAATGAAAGAAATAAGCTTTACGAGTCGCTAAAAGGCTAGCAGCATCCCATTCTCTATCCTTTTTTTCCTTAGTGGAGTATCTTGTTGCACCCACGCATTTCATCTTTGTGCATCTCATGTTGCAATGACGAACGAACAAGTGAATGTAATAATATTCTAAACGTTAAAAAATCTACTTATTTTTTCCATAGGCAAGGCAGACAACAACCACACATCACCACCAAAGGAGCTACAAACGGCATTACGTTTACATACAATATATTCTATTGAAAAAGTCATGAATTATTTTCGACGGTGAGAACATGTGGTGATTTAATTTTCAGCATATTTGTATTGGCGACGATGGTGAAGTGCTTTCAATAATGCAAACACAATTTTTCCAAGTAACAAGTTGCGCTTGAATGAAAAGAGTGGAGCTAGAATATTGTGAAAGAGTGCATAGTAATTGCAAAAGCAACAAGTGAACAAGTACGTGTAAAAGTCCATCGTACAAGTTGTTGGAAAATCGCCGTTATGATGCGTGACGACAGTGCACATCCTAAACCAACGGACATGGGACACCATGGAGGAAATCCAACCACAACGACTACAACTACAACCACTACGTCAGGGCCAAAAGTCGTGGCATTGGATTGGATCAAGTTGAATGTTAATTACTTTCGGACAATTCCTGGATTACTGAAAGTTGTGGAATTTGTAAGTTAATTAAACAATGCAATGAAGGGATATCATGTAATGATAAGGATAATGATGTACTCAAGTGTTACATTAAAAGTTCAGTAGCGCTATTCTACGTACGTGAGTTGGTTCACATAAAAATGCTGCTCTTACCCCTGTCATACGAAGGTTTACGAGGAGAGAAAGTATCATCATGAATTGATCTGATGGAAACCTCAATATTCTCATTCCAATTTCAAGTAATATTTGGTTCATTTATGGGTATCATGTGAATTGACAAAATATATTTTGAAGCATGATTAAAAATTGGATTCATTAAAACAAAAGTACGTATGCTAGCTATCCACCCAACAACTGACTATAGCGAAATATGCACTTTCTCTGCACCTCATGTTCATGAATTATTTATCGACAGCAAATAATGTGCTTTGCGCTCCTTGATTTCTAAAAAAATCAACCGCATACCTACCTAGGATTAAGTTGAAGTTCAAAGTCACCTCTCTCGTCCCATGAGAATTGTCATGCACATTATTGTAAAGTGCAGAGTAGAATAGAAACAAAAAATGAAAATGACAGCACAAGGATTTCCTTTTTCTACTGTATTACTGTGGATGTACTTGTTGCACGGGAAGCCATTGACAAATTATAGGAAACAAAAAATCGGTATATTCTGCCGTAATTATAATTTACTATACTGTTGTATCTATTCTGGGATATTATAGGAATATTGGCGTAAGGCCTCTTGACATTTTGCCATGTCGTGTATTTATCTTATTCCACCTCAGTCACAAAGTCATAACATGACTACTATAAGATGAAACGATAATCGTTTGGTTACGGCGGACGGATTATAATGTAATTCAACATAGGCACGTACCCAGATACTTTTGAATTTTTTTACATGTTTCACATGGCTAAATTCAAGCTACGTGAGAAGCGTCTGTAATTGAAAACCTTTTAATAATAGTCTCCTCCTCATCCGCATATCACATGAAACAGTACTCGGCTTCTTCTGATGAAGATTCGCATACAAAACAATTCTTTGTTGGAGGTTCACATATTTTCGGTGAATAGAGTAGTAGCAAGCAACTTTAATTTCCTTATCTGAATTGGTTTGATATGGCACACCAATTCATTCCAAGTTATTTCGTACGACTGTAATTTTTACTGATTTGTCATGAGTCACATAGAGCATGCGCATTTTGATAGTTCAGCTGCTACCACTAATTTAAACCACTCATTCTTTGCCTTGCCATTGCCATCAATTGTATAAAATGTTGCTTGTCACTACTTGCTACAAATATTGCAAAACACGAATTTGGTCTGACAATAATCTTATAGTCATATATATGATAGCTTTTTGAGAACAGCAGTTCTCGTTTTGATTTATACTTATTTAACAGCAATGTCAATGCTGATTTTGTTCAAGTGTAAGGCTTCAGTAAGTTGCCAAAAACTGCTATTATGTAGATATTTGATTTTCTTGTAAGCTCTTGTACATAATTTTTTTCTCTGTATTCAGGAAATAGGATATATGGAAAGTTTTGTTGTTTTGACATGTGAGTAGCTTCGAGGTTGGCGTCCAATAGAGAAATGTTTTACTGCAGCTATAATAATATGCTTTCCCTATTGTAATTATCAATCATAGGTCAACAAGGGGGTGTACAACCCGTACAGATACCTTTTGGCAAAATCGGGCGGACGATACCTTTTTTGCCATCGCGCAGCGATGGCTAAAAAGTTATCTTTTAAAAACTTTTTGCATACCTTGTGTAAAAATGACAAACATGTATCGTTTACAAAAATTGCGAATACCTTGTTTATTGATGGCAAAAAGGTACCGTTTCCATTTTTTTCGCATACCTTATTTAGCAATTCCAAAAAGGTATCCTTTACAAACATTGCGAATAGCTTTTTATTAATGGCAGATAGTTATCGTATACAAACATTTCAAATACCATTTTTAACGATTTCAAAAATGTATCGTTTACAAACATTTCGAATACGTTTCTCATCATCGGCAAAAAAGGTATCGTTTCAGTACTTGTCGCATACCTTTTTTAATAAGGCCATAAAGTATCGTTTACAAAAATTACGAATATGGTTTTTATGAATGGGAAAACCCATCGTTTCCGTACTATTTGCATACCATTTTTAGCAATGCCAATAGGGCATTGTTTCGAAACATTTCCAACCATTTTTTATCTATAACAAAAAGGTATTGTTTTCAAACATATCGAATACCTTTTTTATTAATGGCAAATTGATTCCTTCCACACGTTTTGCGTACCATATTTAATAATTTTTTTATCAATGCCAATAAGGTATTGTTTGGAAACATTTCAAATAACTATTTTTAAAGTGCCAAAAATGTATCGTTTACAAAAAATCGAATACCATTTACAGTATAGCACTTTATTATTCGTTATCACTGGCATCCGGATTTCAAAATGGTATAAAGCAGAAATAACAACGCATTTTTGCTTTTTGTGAAATTTATTATTAAAATACATTTAGTTACGTATATTTTAAAGCCAAGAATAGATATAATTAATCAATTTAATTTTTAATTGTACACCAACTAAGAAAAAAACCCACATTTTCGTGGTGCAAAATTATTCGTTAATATTGTTCTAGTAACTCAATCATTTAATCATTAGTTAATTATTGCTTAGTTTAGCCATATGAATATTTTGTTTGGCCTCCGTCGACTGCGATTAAGGTTTCCAGGCGTCTGGTCATTGAATAAACAAGTTTGGAAGTCACTTCCGGGTTGATGACCTGCCAATCTCGAACTATGGCTTCTTTAAAGGTGTCTTTCACACTAGCACCGCACTGAGGCAATTGTCGTTTAAGGTGCTCATACAGGTTCTCAATCGGAATGAGATCGGGACTTTGCGAGGCCATTTTAATACTTCCAGCTTATTTTTTGGAAAAAATCTATTGCTGTGTGCTTGGGATCATTTTCTTGATAGAAAACAAATGAACTCCCAAGTGGCAGCTTTCTAGCAGAAGTACGCACATTTCTCATCAAAATGTCGATGTAGTAGTCGGCGTTCATAATCCTGTCAGTAAACTCCAGTTCACCAGCTCCTGCGGCTGACATGCACCTCCACAACAACATCCACCCACCACTATTCTTAACGGTTGGACAGATGTTCAATAATTTTAAGGATTCCTTGACCCTCCTGCGAACTTCCTGGCGTCTATCCGAACCAAAACGGTAACTTTATGTCTTGTCGCTCCACAAAACTCTTTTCCAGAACTGTAGTGGCCTGTTTACGTATTTCCTGGCGAGGTCCAGCCGCTTCATTATGTTCTTGTGAGAAAC
>JAHZMV010002717.1:0-13143 GCA_027743765.1 Coecobrya sp. COE2 | reverse complement strand
GTGGGACAGGTGTTGGTGTATAATGGAGAAAATTCCGGATAGAAAATTGATTTGAAGGTTTAGGAATGTAGGGCTGTAAAAGCTTCAGATTTTAGTTTATTTATGTATCAAAATCCGTAGAAATCTAAATTAACATATAACATAAAACTAATCTTCTATAATATGTTCAAAGGTACTTGAATATTTTACCATGTTCCATCTGTGACGTACTACTACAGAAAACAAATAATAATGGCAAGCAAAATTGAATCGGACATCAGAGTGTTCTAACGAAATTCCCCAAAATTATAATATAATTTTTCAATCATCAATTTTTAAAGAAAACTTGATCCCACACCCTCGCACTCGCAGCCAGTCTGTATCAAGTTTGAGCCATAATCTCATTTAAACTCCTACACAAAAAGTGATATTATTACTTCCATACGCTCCTCAACAAATGCCAAGGGCGCTTCGCTAGCTACGCCTTTTCAAATATTTTCAATCCGAGTTGAAAACGAACAATTCCAATAATTCTCCCTGTCTGTTTATCTCATACATTCTCTTCATTTTTTGATCAGGTTTGCACAAATATGACGAAATAGGTGGGCGGCTACAAACATTTTTGCTTTTTTATTACTGAATATATATCATTATACTACATATGAAGAAAACAAGAAGAATATTTTTCCAGAGAAAGTAATAATGAAAGTGGAGTATTTGTATGAACTACTTTGAAGTGAAAGCATAGTGAGCTCCAGATTTCCGAGAGATGATACATATGAAACAAGATTGCTATTATTGTGCTTTCTCCGTTTAATAATGAACCAAGATAAAAGAGCCAGTGCTACTGTCGAACCACTGATTGTCAGACGAATGTAATAATATTGAGACAAAAACAAGTTAGTTTCACCAAGGGAGGTTAGGTAAATTAATGAGCTCTTCAAAGACATGCACTATTTATTAGAATTTCTGTATGTACGCTCACGTCACCAGAATACATGATAATCATTATCGCGATCCTAACATCCAGCCTGATAAGCACTTATATGAAATTTTGTAAATTAAAAATGAAGTGCTTTGGGACTTGCCACATTTTATTAATAATTTTTTTTCTAGCGGAGAACAAAGGCTTTCGTTTAGGTTTATAAGAGCGGAGAAAGCGTTATCCCTGAAACCACTACACTGCTCATTTATGCAAGCAAACGTACTCCCATGTTCCCAAAAAGGATGTAAAATTGTTCCTCTAACAAGCTTTACCGCAGTAACCACAACACAACATAACAAGAGCACATAGTCGAGTTTTAAAGTAACAGTCATAGTTTTTAAAAGTTTATCCAACTTAAAAGCTTTCGTGGAAAAGGGGATCTTCTCTCTCCACTCACCACACCGCATCAGCAACTCTCTCTCTCTATTCTGTTAGTCAACAAGAGTCACATTGTTGATTGTTATTGCTAATGAAGGTAATATTACAGCAATATAACCGGTGTAAATAACACGCAATAAATTTTTATATGAGTAGCAACAGCGTTAATAACAATAGCAGTGGAAAAGCACATAGACAAGACGTTCATATTATGAAACAATTTTGAAAACATTTTTCGGTTATTTTGCTTTCACATCATATTTGGCCGTGATGATACTAGTGCGGCATTAACCATGTTTGGCTTAAAGCATAATGTATGGAGCTGCAAATAGTGTGTGTGTGGTTTACTGTTTGACGTAAGCAAGTTTGTGTGTAAAATGGTTGCACGAGAAATGAACGCGAAATCAAACCAATCGTGAGTACATTGCTGAAACAGATATGGCTGAGTTGCTAGAGCACCTTAACAAAAGCGTCGTGAATATGGTCGGGTCGGACAAACATACCGACTGACAAACATTTCATATCGAAAAGATGAGTATGGAAATGCTTTAGGCGGTGTAATAAACTCTAACCACTTGTATCGTTGTGCTACTTGCTCTACCTATCTCTTTACTTTCTTGGTGTACTCTAGTCCGGTGAAAGTTGTTTACTTGAGCACCACTGGAAAAGAGCAAAAGAGTAAACACATTTATGCTAAAAAAGCGTACACTTACGACGGGTCACACACAGGGAAATTGCTCAATTTGTGTTTGCTTTGAGTAAAAAAATAAGAATTTGTCCATACCTCACGTACATTACAATGCATATTGAGCACGTACAAAAACGCCGAGAAGGCCAACATGTAGTGCTGAAACATTTACACAACAACCAAATCGTTGTGGTTGGCGGCCAAACAAACGATACGTATTCGCCATCATTTTATGTACCAAAGTACCAAGTCCAAAAAGGTCTTTTCATTTTTCATATCAACCCGAAATGTGCTATTTCCTCCCCAATTTTTTCTCTTTTTTTTGCAATAACTGCCATGCTTTTGATCTACGTCTCTAGGTATTCAAAATTCCAAAGACGGACGAGGTAAAAGGATGATAAAATTTGTCTAATACCAATAACGTAAATTACAAATACGTCGGCTGAATTTTTGAGTCATCACATCTTTCATCATAATCGAGCAAAGGTTCAAAAAATCTTTCTAAATTTGATAGAGTTATTCACTTTATTTCTCATATCCTGGCACCTAAATACATTACCAGACAAAGAGAATCCTAAAAAGGATCCCTTCCATTTAAGCCTTTCTTTCCAGTTCCGGACAGATTATGCCACAAGTCACCAGTGCAGTGTAGACGATACAGAAATGGAAACTTGTAACATGATCATTTCAAACAAGACACGGTAATCCTAATTGCATTAGATTACGAATGAGCTGTCATACAGTCATGTCCTGTGCTTGTCAGTCACACGCATGCCAAGCCATCGCGAGAGGTGCATGCAATTCATCGCAGCTAATTAATTTAGTTCAGCTTGAAAACGGACAAAATAGACATCTGCTCATTGTCAAGTTGAATTTTACTTGTAGAATTTATTGTACCCTTGGATATATATTTTGTTTGAAAACTGTCATTTCTCTTAAAACAAAAGTTAATTACTTATGTATGCATTGTCTTTCCGCTTGCCTTTCTTTTGTTTCAGGATGCAAAATGATAGTAGCGTAGTCGAAGTTTCTTCAAGCATAGTAATGAGCTACGTCTCAACTCTACTATACCGAACACCCACTCACTATGCATGCGTGCAATGAGTTGAGTCTGAGTCTGAAGAATGCTCTCTGTAATATACATACCACTTGAGTATAAATATTATAACTACGAGTTATCAAATTTAGTATTCTTGCAGCGTGCCACACAAAGATTATCATTGTCTCATTGAAGATTTCCCGTTTTCCCTCTCGAAATCCTTGAATAAATTGCTGGATTATAAATAAGGTTGCACAACATTTCAAGCCAGCTCTCTAGCATTTGAGGAAAAACGGAAATAGCAAAAGCGTTCTTGGGAGCTGAAATGAAGGCGAACCCTTTTTCCCCGTGCGAATTTTATGCTTTTCCCAACTAAAAGTTTATTTTCACTCTTTCTCCCTTCTGAAGTCTTCTCTTCTGGGAAGTATCTTTAACAACAAGACAAAGTTATCATCTCTGTGTCGATGGGAAAAGTGGATTGTCCAATTATTTTCGACATGTGAAGTTTATATGTATCTCTCTGTCAATGATCATGCTCATGATTACACTTTCTCGCTTTGCAGGTTTTTATTGAAGCTGCTTCTGGCAACCCCGCTCACTTATAAGAGAACCTTGTTCGGTTAAGAGTCTCTGATAGAACATTAAGCTGCTGTACTAATACTTAATAACAAAATACTCTTTTTAGCGAAACATCAATCCCTCCATGAACAGAAGCTAATAATAACAAGGGATACTTAGTGTAGGCAATAAAAAATCGTAAGCTGGTAAAGTAAGCACGTAACGCAAACACTTACAAGGTAAAAGTAGCTGTTTCTTTTTTCCGCTCGATCCGTTCAAGCTAGAATGCCCTCAAGAAATCATTCTGAACCAATTTGTCTTATGTAATCGAAAGCAGTCAGGCTTCCTTAGTATTGGGATTGAAACTGTAGCGTGATAATAGATAGCTCTCATTTGACGTTGGCAGGTTTTGAATGGATGGACAGACTGTTCCATAACCTTATGAAGAATTGCCCTGAGTTGCTAGTTGTTAAGTGATCAGGACGGAAGGGTAAGTAATAACTAGGCATAGAAAAATTGGGAAACTATTTGGAAGTAAATAAATAAGCGGCTTAGTGTTGTACTTTTCGCTAAGGAGAACAAGGAGTAGCTTATGGCCTGCCTGTAAGGTCGGTCATAAGTTGTAATCATGTTTCAATCTTCCACTTCTCCCACTGATAGTTTCTCAACTTTTTTACGAAGTTTACGTATAATCTGGACTCATAGTTTATAAGCATATGAGGTAATTAATATATTGGGAGGATCCACTTTGAAAGCAATTTTTAAAAATAGGCAGCTTATGGTTTGCGGTTACGTGGTTTTTCTTGTATTTTCCCGAGCAGAATTTTCTGGTATAAATCGAGTTGAAGGACAGTGTTTTGTAATGAGGAGTAGATGTAATCCATGTTGTGGAGATTACGTATAAAAGTATGATCATTGTGAATACCTATGTAAAGTACATTTTATTTATTTATTTATTCGAAGAAAATATATGTTCTCTGATGCCACTTTCCCACCAAAATTATGACAAACGTTTCGCAGATTTGTTGTTTAAGAGGATGGGTCACAGATTAATTTGTGTCCTTTCCCACCACATAAACCCATGTTCCCTCAAATCCAATTATGACTGATAAACTTTAGAGATTTTCGTGGGGATAATGTCGAATTTTGTAATTCTGTGCCAAGTTTAGTTGCATCATATTTTGTCTAATTGCTGGCGAAAAAATCATGCTTTTGTTGATTTAGATTTAAAAGCCACGGGTCTAAATTCGGGCCAATCGACTTCCATGTATTTTACCAAAGTCTAACCCCGTAGTATTTCAAATCTAAGCCAAGAAAAAATATAATTTTTTCACCGACAATTAGACACATATTTAGCTAATTAATCTTGATTGACAGAAGAACTTGTCTATAGGTTTTAAAAGTTTAATTAAAATAAGAAATAGTTTGGGAATATTTATCTTACCGAACAGTCTACTATTTCTTTGTAACATTGGTGGGGTAGTTTGAGGTTACAAAAACACCAAAGCCCTAAGGCAACTATTTCATGAGGAAGGTTTATGAGAATAGGTATTAAGCAAGTCGGGTAAAATATTGATCATTCAGCGTATCTGCAAAAGCACTGCTAAAAATACAAACGACAAATATTAATCCAGCAGCGGTACAAGCTGTGCACAAGAGAACCCATCGACGACGAAGTGGTCAGAATTCAAGGAATCGTATGACATGAACAAATTTGATAAAGTTGCTCCCAAGTAAGCAATTTTTCCTCCGGGCTTAGAAAACCAGTCAGGTTATAATGATGAGGCTATCCGGTTACAAATTCGTTGTGTTTATGCAGGACAAGACAAACATAGTGTGGACAGTTTGGACATTGTACCCCAAAGTTACACGTGCTTACTACTTATATCACAAGAAAAAAATGTTACAAAAGAAAAATACAAATCTGAGGACTCGCAATTTTTATGATTTTTTTCTTCATTTTCTGTACATGTTGCTAAAATAAATATCTAATCATCATGAAACACGAACCTACTCCCAACCAACCAACCGTCTGACTGACTCTGGTAAAAGTTTGCAATTTTCTCCCACTCTCATTTTCTGATTCAGTTCACAGGAGCACAAAATGTAATAAGATTTTTGTAATGAAAGTGGAGAAACTTGTCCTATTTGCTAAGCGGGTTCTAAAAATGAAAATGTTTGAACACTCCTTGTATTTCACGAAATCTCCTTCTCCCTCGCCGTATCTCTTTGAGTAGACCCTGGATAATGAGATGATGAAAGATGAAAGAGGAACAGAGGCTATAAACAAAAAGGTAGGTAGAGAAAGTCAACTAAGAGAGAGCAAGACAAAGTTTAGTTAGATAATTAATGTTGGAGTGAAACACTCTAGACTCTAGTACTGGAGAAGTAAAAACAACTTTGATTTCAACTTTTTTTTATCTACAGTATTTACGTACTTAAGTGATATATGTATACATACTGCGGGGAAAAATCTCAATTTCTCTCTGGAAAATTTTAAGTTTTTAGCACAAAATATTATCTTGAATTTTAATTCGCTCTGTCGATCACGTCATTGGAGAGTATTAAACTTTTCACGGTCTGGCTACCACAAACCACATTATAGCTTAGGATTTTTAACTAGAGTTTCCAGGTTTATGAAAATTTACTGACGGATACTTACAGGATGTCCACCGCCCACACTTTTGAATATAGAATGAACTGGATCAACTATTTCTCCAGATGGATAAATAAAGTACATTTTGGAGAATGATAAAAAATTATAGAGAAGTTAATTTGATAGCAAAAATACACAGATAAGGCTTCTTCGGCTTTGAACATTTTTTCATCCTATCGAAAGAGATTTTTTAAATTCAGGTGCCAGATCCACCAAACTTGAAAAATTGTAAAACCTAACACCTTCTGGGCCACAAATTTAAGCATGTTCAGTATGCAACGCGACGCTTTCGCCAGTAGTAGTTAGATTTGCAAACTGTCAAAAGTGGTAGCCTGAAAAAATGTACGATTCGCGAATTCCCATTCACCCAGAGAGAACACAAGTGTACGGAGAAATGTCATGTATCACTTTTATTGAAACGTGTACAAGCTTAATGGGTCCCCTGTCACTAGAGCGAGCAGAAAAATGGAAATTTATGTCTTGCAGAAAAAAAAAATTATGGGGAAAACATCAGAGACGAAAGACAAGCCACAGGCATTACAGATCAAACACAACTTCTCCATCTTTCATTCTTCCATTTTCGAAGAAATTGCTTGAAGCGTTTAACATGACAAATATTGACGGTACCTATTTCCATGCTCTTCTTCGTCGTCAGGAAACACGTTGCACATGAAAATGATGTTTTACGTTTTGTCATCTACATGATTGCGAAAGTGTGCACTAGAAACCTATATTTTAACCAATCCATTGATTCTGCACAACTCAAACGAAAGATAAATGATTTCGACAGATCTGTAACTTCTGAAGGTGACATGCTTACTCCTACAGCTAAATCACATAAATTTCCTTTCCGTTAGAGATAAGCTGCGAACTGTCACGTCTTATGCAGAGATTTGTAGTTACCTGGATTGGACACGAATGTAACTATATACAACGCAGTCAGGATGATGAAAGGTAAGGATACTTTGGTAATCTGGTTTGCTAATAATGTGCTACTTTCTACACGGTAGGGAATTTCGAGAGAAAGTTTCACAAAGGGCAGTAACTTTCATGGCATTAAGTAATTATGATAGAAGGTACATAGTGCTAAGACTGTGAGATGGGAAGAATGCAGCATTATACTTTTATGGAAATGGTGACACGGTTTCAACTAAACCGACTAGAAGGATTTGTTCAATGGGATTTTAACACGTTCTATTTCCAGTATAAAGTGCAAGTTTGTAATGAAGGCGTCTATAGTAAAGTTCAAGGACAACTCCATATTTTATGCTTCATTTATATAGGTATTTTCTCCTACAAGATAATACAATAAGATATAACTCGACAGCTTCCACGTAACAAGACAAAAGTTGTTTTGATATGAAATGGAAAGTGATCAGGGATAGCAATTTCGTCCAGAGTGGATAAAACCTGGCCCAAAATTATATTCAATAGCATCCTTCATGGAAGCATTTCTTGTCATTTGAAAATTTCATCCAATTTCTGCTAATAATATCCACTTTGTCCAAGCTATGAATTTTGCATGGATGGAATACAGAAACCATACACTGCTCCCCTATAGATACTTTTTTATTTTATTGTGTGCTAAAAACTCACATTTTCCTCTTCCAAGAAACTAGACAATTTTCAAGGAAAGTGTTTATGTGAAGAAAATACATGATTTTTCACGTCATCTCTTCCGAATCCTCTGCAACAAAAGATTCGTTCAAGTTTGTCAACAATCGCACCACTTTGCCATTTATTAGCATTAGGCCCATCATAACTTTCCATTCCCCGCGACTTTCTGCACATAGCGTCAAGATTGATTGCGAGACTACTTCTACAAAAAGGACATGGAGGAGCATATAAGACATAAAATTTGCAAACAAGTATGAAAAATCGTTGTGCTGCAAGTCTGTGGTGACATTATTTTGTTGACGAGGATGATGATGTGAGCTTGTACACTTTGCTGAATGAATGTTGACTTAGGAAGGATGGTGGTAGGAAGCGATGAAAAAAACTTTTTTGTTGTTGAGAAAGTTGCTTTCTCCAGCATACCCAATTCATTATGAACGCATGACTACTTCCTGGATATTACTACTGACTGCTGTTCTGTATAAAGCGAAGGAGATGGATGCAAGATGTGAACAGACGACGACGTCAGCATGGCAAATAGAGAGATTTTCTCACAGTTATTTTCACCATGAAATTTTCTCTCTTGAATGCTGAAAAGCATAATATAGCATTATGGCCACTGCTGCTTCCGCTGCTGTGTGCTCCCTGTTTTCACTCCATTCCACATGACAAGAAGCTCTAGAGATATCTTATTTTACTCATAATATTAATTACGTGCCCATGCGATAAGCAAAAAAAGAAGCATAACGACTACATTCCTTCGTCGACTTTTTCATTTCAATAACTACTCGTTCTGTATGATAATCGAGTATTCAGGCTAAAACCGGTACTGCTTCTGCCTTGGTGAGCCACTTCCTTTCAAAAAGTAAAGAAATGAAAAATTGATGATGATGAATGGTGGCATATTATATTATTCCCATGCTCTAGTCGTCCTATGGTCACATAAGATAGAAAAAAAGTGAAATAAAATAAAGTAGGAAAACATGAAGTGGAGAGGACCGATCATGATGATGAAGTATACAGACACAAATTCTTGAAAATCTAGCTACTTGTTTTTAATGAACTTGCTCTCGTCATAAATGTTCCATTTCATCTTTTTTTTTGGAAACAAGGATAAAAAAGTTTCTTCATTTTTCAGAACTAACTTCAACCAACGCAATTCATCAGAGGTAATCTTCTCGTCATCAAATCTCAATCACATTTCTGAAAAGTAAGACTTTACTAAATGGGTGGGTGTACAAATGTGTGTGGTAATGAAGACCGAGGATCCTTTAGGAATACAAAAGTTTCATAGAATCTCACAAATAATGACCGTCCTGAAGAAAATTACTCCATTTCAATCATGAATTAGAATATTTACAAATGTAAAATGTAATATTACGTTGGCAATATTTGTATTTTTTGCGATTGTAAACCAATCTGGTTTTTACAAAGGTTATTTAATGTTTCTGAATTGAGCCAATGCGTGTGTACAATTACGAAAAGGATTGATTTTCATCATTATTCTGAAATAGATATTTATATTATGAAGCAATGTAGGTGTCAATATTATGAAGGCTGTCGGAAATTCGAAAGACGAATACATTTATTACCAATGCAACGATATTAATGGAACATGGAAGTTTAATATTCATATTCGGCCTACCAATTACATGATGATTAAGCGATTAAATTACAGAACCAAACAAGTCAGCCCTTTTATACAAAATCATTCAGTTCATAAAAATTGGCATAAATCCATAAAACCATAAACAGTTGTTCAATACTACATTGTTTTCAGGTAATAAATTCTTCTGACGAAAATCATAATATCCATTTCACGAAAAGTAAATCAATACATACCGAGCTCCGCTGATTGTTAAATGTTTACTTACCAAATTAGCCAGAGAAGGTTAAGTGGTTAACGATTGGAATTGGAATATGTGCAAACATAAAGCAATCTAATGTATCAATCAACAGCAAAGACATTGAAAAAGGTCGTAGATATGCATGCCAAGCACTGAGATACTAACAAGGCATGAAGTACTCACGTGAACAAACTTTTGTCATTAAAATCCACGTTCTTCGAAAAAGTCGTCGGTTCGTTTATAACAAACTAACTACCTGTTGGGAAAGACGGTAAAATTGGTGAAAGTATGGTATGTGTGTCGCAAAGTTGATATGAGCACGGACAACACGGTACACGGAAATGCAAAAATGGAACAAACCATAAACAAGGACGATTTTAGTCGACTCGACTGATATCAACAAAAATGAACGTGAAAAAATCGCTTGTTTTTGTATTGAGTTGTATTCCGTTGCGACATTCGTGCTCATTCGCTACTTCTCATGATCCCCCGCCCCATTGAGATTGCAAAATGACAAACTGCGATTTCGAAACATAGTAAATACTAAATTATGCATCATATTTGTACACATTCTGAAATGTAATGAAACAGACCCATGGCCCATGGCTTACATTGAATTTAAAAAAATAATAGCATTTTGCAAATTGATGTTTATGTCTTATGTGGACAGTCGTGAAAGGTTTATTTTTTACGTTTAAATTCTACTGTTTTTACTATCCAGTTTTTCTTAGCATTTTCACCGCTCTGAAAGTATTTACGGCAATGCTCTTTATAATTCTCAGTAGTGTTGTCCTTTGAATTTTGCGGTAACCTTTATAGCAAAAACTGAGGGATCTGCAGCTTTTCACAAACTTGTTGAAGTATTTCCTTTCATGATTCTTACTGTTACTACTGAAATCCTTATTCTGCCACTTTTGGTATCTTTTCCAACACAGTACCGTTCTCCTGGAATATTTGTCGAATCTTCCTCCAACTTCAAACAAGCCCAAAATTATTGACGAAGCCACTATCATTGTATTTATCAGACTGATCAATTGAAGCCGATTGAGATGTTGTCGATAAAGGATAAAACAACAGTTGCAGAAAATGACGACACCTGTTAAAAGCCATTCTGTTGGAATAAGCAGGAGAGCGTAAGCGTCTGTGAGAACCTTGAGAAGAATCTCAACTTGTCTGTAGAAACTGGGGAGAGTTGAGATTTTTCGGATATTGGCACTTGTGAAATAAACCGATTCGTCTAAACCGGGACGAAACTCTACTTGCATCAATATAAGGAACAACGGCATAGATGACATCATATGAGCAGTAATGAAACTGAAAAGTAGTGTAGAGCAAAAGGCAAAATAACTGAAGACGGAGGATATCAAAGGCCGAATAAATTGAGCGTAAGGCGAAGATCTTGGTATAAGGCTGGTGAAATATGACGGGAGATCTGGAAGAATCCAACATTTTAGAGAACTAAGAATACCGATAAGGATAAGTAAACCGGGAACGATTATGATAAGACGATCGAGATGTATGAAGAGGATTGACTGGGCAATTTTCTGATGTCGTAAATAATCTCCTGAAAATATGGAACACGTTTAATCATTTTTCGGGGACTTTTTATTTTAAACAAAATGTCTCTTAAGGTTTATATTCTTACGTTTAATATGCGCTACGAATTTCTCCAATAAGTTATGAGCCATGGCCATTTGATCCAACCCATTTTGTAGAAGAGTAACATAGCTGATTACAATGAAGGTCATGAACGTTATGGTTGAAATAGAAGTAGTAATGTATGTTTCATTGCCACAGGTCGGGTTACCTGTTTTGCTGATGGCACAACCAATTAAGTACGTGAGAGACAGCAGAATATGGAGTATGGGAAAGAGAAGATGCACGTATGAAAACCACACTCGGTCATAAGATATAATATATTTTTGTCGTTTAACGTCCCAGCAAAACGGAATCACCTTGAGGTTATAGAGAAAACGTGTGAGGTTACGGACGACAAAGAGACATCTCGCTGAAATCATGACTTGGAATATGTGAAATGTTTCTGTAAAAAAGTGAGAGTAAATGGCTTCGGCACAGTAATAGTAAGTTTCACAACTGCACAAGACACGGAATAAACAACCTAAAACCGAAGATGTATGAATTTATACGATTGTTTTGAATAAAAATGGAAATAAAAAATAAAAATGCGATCGATTTTTGGTGGTTTTTAATTTTCCTATTTTATTTGTTAAGAGAGATTATAATTTGGATAACTGTTGAGCTTATAACAGCCAATTTGTTTGTTTCGTAAGGTATAGGATGGTGAAAACAGTGCATATTAACTTTGATAACTATTGATTTGAAAGCATTTGAGCAGGGTTGCCACTTCCAAATTGGAAATTATTTTGTTAATACCCTGTATGTAAGCTAAAAATACTACTGCTTGGTTTGCGAAATTAAATTGCTTTAAATTAATCTAATTATTGTTTCATTCCCCCAAATTGATTTACGTTATGTACATTCATAAATGGGTAAGTCATCAGTATAATTGGGGGCTTCCTAAGGCTGTCGGGGGCTTCATATTAGGTGATTCAGCTTTGTAAAGGTGTTAAGGGCTTCACTTCACAAGGCTGTCAGAGCTACTTAAGGGTATTAGGGGTTCCTTAAGGGTGTTGGAGCTTCATAAGGTGACTAAGGCCACTAAGGTTTCATAATGGGTACAATTTATCAGTTTTTCACATGAGCCACGGGTTTTTCTAGAAATGCTAGCTTATTTGCTAGCATCGCAGGCTGCTAGTGTATTTATAATTTCACGTACGGGTTGGCTTGGAATATGTACTAAATCCAGAATTAGCCGGCATTTTTATGAAAAAATTGGGTTGAGTAATTGGATAAGTTATTTTGGCAAAATTATGTCGGAAAACTAAAGCGTGTACATAGTTTCTTTTAATCCAACAGTAATTGCAGGTTGCACTATACTTTTAGTCAAGAAATCCCCCAGGGTTATCCCTTCCCTACCATTGTTTTATGCTTATGTATGATGTGTTTTGTGTTTCCTCATATAATGGCATAAATTTTCCAGGATTTTCAATTGAAGAGTTTATATTTTGCTTGTCATGAAATGAATTACATTTTCTCTGGAAAATAATGACTAGTTGTCTTCATCTCCTCGTGTATGTATAATGGACATGATACGATGATTGTATGACAAGTTTTCTATTTCTGTCTGTTAGATAACTATCTCTAGGGAAAAACAACAAGTATAATTTATTTACAACAATATCATGGAAATTATTCGGATTACATCATAATTGTTCTTCCCAGAGATAAGCGAGTTAAATAGATGGAGAAAGCCTTTGTAAAATTTTCTCCAGGCTGTTGCAAAAGAGACTCCTTGACACTTGTGTACAAACCGAAATT